>CM074744.1:4637724-4906689 GCA_037367245.1 Phrynocephalus guinanensis | reverse complement strand
CCAGCTCTGCCTTTTGCTCAGCTCCACCCCTAGCCGCCGGCCTAAGAGCTCTGTCACTGCACGTTTTTCCAGGACCCTGCCTCTAGCAATTTCCAAAGCAAGGCTAGTCTAAACATTTAGCAGTATATTACAAACCTTTAAACAGCTAATGGTTCTCATGCCCCTACCTTGCTAGCATTGCATGTTTTTTTTTTGGGGGGGGGGCTTCCTGCTTGTGTATGGAACGGAAGCGTGGTCTCCTGCTGAACGAAGCACAGCGCGAGGGAAATTGGCACACGCTGATCGGGGGGGAAATAAAAATAAAAATGATAGTGGCCGCCTGGAACAGAACAAGCTGCTGCTCTTGCAAAAGGAGGTCTCTGAGTTTCCAAAAGTTGTCGCTTGTTGTTTTTGCGTTGTTGCTTGCCATCAGTGCTTTTGTCCAGCCGTACAGCTTTGGAGGAAGGGGTGTGCGCTCCTCTGCCTTCTAACTCCCTATGTTCCAAATTTCCCCTGCCAAGCCCCCTTCCCCACGCCTCCTGGAACGAATTACCTTTGGAAACACACAAAGCAATAGGAGAGGGGGCAGATTTTTCATCTCCCCCCCCACCCACCCCCCGTATGCTCTCCTCTGCCACCACTGACCTCTTGTCTCTCTCTCTCCCCCCTTCCCCCCCCCCCGCCGCCGCATGCCCTTCTGTGCAGACAGCGACCCAGCATTGACAGACGCCGAGCTGTCTCGGCGGCTGCGGCAGAACCAGAAGTTGGCGTCCCGGCGCCTGGAGGAGGTGATCACCCAGTTCGCCCAGCTGCAGGACCAGGGCAGGGAGGCAGAGTGGCAGCGCCAGGAGGAAGCGCGAGCCCAGGGGGGCGGGAGGTGCCCGCGGGGGGAGACGGCCTCTCCCGGGCAACCCGCCTCTGGATCTGCAGCCCAAGAGGTACTGGAGCCCCAGGAGGGCCTGCTGTTGGGGGGTCGGGGTGAGTGGGGGGGGCTGCCCGGGCTGGACTGTGTGGGGCAGGTCCCAAGGGTGGCTGGGGAGAGTGCTTGGAGGAGGCAGGTCCCTTATCCAGCTCTGGATGGCCACCTCCACCCATTGCTTTGAGGGTGTGCCCTGTAGGTGTCAAACCCTAACCCTAACCCTAACCCTTACCCTAACCCTAACCCATTGCTTTGAGGGTGTGCCCTGTAGGTGTCAAACCCTAACTCTAACTCTAACCCTAACCCTAACCCTAACCCTAACCCATTGCTTTGAGGGTGTGCCCTGTAGGTGTCAAACCCTAACTCTAACTCTAACCCTTACCCTAACCCTAACCCTAACCTCCACCCATTGCTTTGAGGGTGTGCCCTGTAGGTGTCAAACCCTAACCCTAACCCTAACCCTTACCCTAACCCTAACCCATTGCTTTGAGGGTGTGCCCTGTAGGTGTCAAACCCTAACTCTAACTCTAACCCTTACCCTAACCCTAACCCTAACCCATTGCTTTGAGGGTGTGCCCTGTAGGTGTCAAACCCTAACTCTAACTCTAACCCTTACCCTAACCCTAACCCTAACCCATTGCTTTGAGGGTGTGCCCTGTAGGTGTCAAACCCTAACCCTAACCCTAACCCTTACCCTAACCCTAACCCATTGCTTTGAGGGTGTGCCCTGTAGGTTGTCAAACCCTAACTCTAACTCTAACCCTTACCCTAACCCTAACCCTAACCCTAACCCTGAGGGTGTGCCCTGTAGGTGTCAAACCCTAACCCTAACTCTAACCCTTACCCTAACCCTAACCCTCCACCCATTGCTTTAAGGGTGTGCCCTGTAGGTGTCAAACCCTAACTCTAACTCTAACCCTTACCCTAACCCTAACCTCCACCCATTGCTTTGAGGGTGTGCCCTGTAGGTGTCAAACCCTAACTCTAACTCTAACCCTTACCCTAACCCTAACCCTAACCCATTGCTTTGAGGGTGTGCCCTGTAGGTGTCAAACTCTAACCCTAACCCTAACCCTAACCCTAACCTCCACCCATTGCTTTGAGGGTGTGCCCTGTAGGTGTCAAACCCTAACCCTAACTCTAACTCTAACCCTTACCCTAACCCTAACCCTAACCCATTGCTTTGAGGGTGTGCCCTGTAGGTGTCAAACCCTAACCCTAACTCTAACTCTAACCCTTACCCTAACCCATTGCTTTGAGGGTATGCCCTTTAGGTGTCAAACCCTAACCCTAACTCTAACTCTAACCCTTACCCTAACCCTAACCCTAACCCATTGCTTTGAGGGTGTGCCCTGTAGGTGTCAAACCCTAACTCTAACTCTAACCCTTACCCTAACCCTAACCCCACCCATTGCTTTGAGGGTGTGCCCTGTAGGTGTCAAACCCTAACCCTAACTCTAACCCTTACCCTAACCCTAACCTCCACCCTAACTTTGAGGGTGTGCCCTGTAGGTGTAAACCCTAACTCTAACCCTAACCCTAACCCTAACCCTAACCCTAACCCAACTTTGAGGGTGTGCCCTGTAGGTGTCAAACTCTAACTCTAACCCTAACCCTAACCCTAACCTCCACCCATTGCTTTGAGGGTAACCCTGTACCTCAAACCCTAACTCTAACTCTAACCCTTACCCTAACCCTAACCCTCCACCCATTGCTTTGAGGGTGTGCCCTGTAGGTGTCAAACCCTAACTCTAACTCTAACCCTTACCCTAACCCTAACCCTAACCCATAACTTTGAGGGTGTAACCTGTAGGTGTCAAACTCTAACTCTAACCCTAACCCTAACCCTAACCCTAACCTCCACCCATTGCTTTGAGGGTGTGCCCTGTAGGTAACCCTAACCCTAACCCTAACTAACTAACTCTAACCCTAACCCTACCCTAACCCTAACCCTAATCCATTGCTTTGAGGGTGTGCCCTGTAGGTGTCAAACCCTAACCCTAACTCTAACTCTAACCCTTACCCTAACCCATTGCTTTGAGGGTATGCCCTAACCCTCAAACCCTAACCCTAACTCTAACTCTAACCCTTACCCTAACCCTAACCCTAACCCATAACTTTGAGGGTGTGCCCTGTAGGTGTCAAACCCTAACTCTAACTCTAACCCTTACCCTAACCCTAACCTCCACCCATTGCTTTGAGGGTGTGCCCTGTAGGTAACAAACCCTAACTCTAACTCTAACCCTAACCCTACCCTAACCCTAACCTCCACCCATTGCTTTGAGGGTGTGCCCTGTAGGTGTCAAACCCTAACTCTAACTCTAACCCTAACCCTAACCCTAACCCTAACCCTATTGCTTTGAGGGTGTGCCCTAAACCCTAGGTGTCAAACTCTAACTCTAACCCTAACCCTAACCCTAACCCTAACCTCCACCCATTGCTTTGAGGGTGTGCCCTGTAGGTGTCAAACCCTAACCCTAACTCTAACTCTAACCCTTACCCTAACCCTAACCCTAACCCTATTAAGCTTTGAGGGTGTGCCCTGTAGGTGTCAAACCCTAACCCTAACTCTAACTCTAACCCTTACCCTAACCCATTGCTTTGAGGGTATGCCCTTTAGGTGTCAAACCCTAACCCTAACTCTAACTCTAACCCTTACCCTAACCCTAACCCTAACGCATTGCTTTGAGGGTGTGCCCTGTAGGTGTCAAACCCCTAACTCTAACTCTAACCCTTACCCTAACCCTAACCCATTGCTTTGAGGGTGTGCCCTGTAGGTGTCAAACCCTAACTCTAACTCTAACCCTTACCCTAACCCTAACCCATTGCTTAAGGGTGTGCCCTGTAGGTGTCAAACCCTAACTCTAACTCTAACCCTTACCCCAACCCTAACCCTAACCCATTGCTTTGAGGGTGTGCCCTGTAGGTGTCAAACCCTAACTCTAACTCTAACCCTTACCCTAACCCTAACCCATTGCTTTGAGGGTGTGCCCTGTAGGTGTCAAAACCCTAACTCTAACTCTAACCCTTACCCTAACCCTAACCCTAACCCATTGCTTTGAGGGTGTGCCCTGTAGGTGTCAAACCCTAACTCTAACTCTAACCCTAACCCTAACCCTAACCCATTGCTTTGAGGGTGTGCCCTGTAGGTGTCAAACCCTAACTCTAACTCTAACCCTTACCCTAACCCTAACCCTAACCCATTGCTTTGAGGGTGTGCCCTGTAGGTGTCAAACCCTAACTCTAACTCTAACCCTTACCCTAACCCTAACCCTAACCCATTGCTTTGAGGGTGTGCCCTGTAGGTGTCAAACCCTAACTCTAACTCTAACCCTTACACTAACCCTAACCCTAACCCATTGCTTTGAGGGCGTGCCCTGTAGGTGTCAAACCCTAACTCTAACTCTAACCCTTACCCTAACCCTAACCCTAACCCATTGCTTTGAGGGTGTGCCCTGTAGGTGTCAAACCCTAACTCTAACTCTAACCCTTACCCTAACCCTAACCCATTGCTTTGAGGGTGTGCCTTGTAGGTGTCAAACCCTAACTCTAACTCTCACCCTTACCCTAACCCTAACCTCCACCCATTGCTTTGAGGGTGTGCCCTGTAGGTGTCAAACCCTAACTCTAACTCTAACCCTTACCCTAACCCTAACCCTAACCCATTGCTTTGAGGGTGTGCCCTGTAGGTGTCAAACCCTAACTCTAACTCTAACCCTTACCCTAACCCTAACCCTAACCCATTGCTTTGAGGGTGTGCCCTGTAGGTGTCAAACCCTAACTCTAACTCTAACCCTTACCCTAACCCTAACCCTAACCCATTGCTTTGAGGGTGTGCCCTGTAGGTGTCAAACCCTAACTCTAACTCTAACCCTTACCCTAACCCTAACCCTAACCCATTGCTTTGAGGGTGTGCCCTGTAGGTGTCAAACCCTAACTCTAGCCGAACCTAACCCTAACCCTTACCCTAACCCTAACCCCTAACCCTTTGCTTTGAGGGTGTGCCCTGTAGGTGTCAAACCCTAACTCTAACTCTAACCCTTACCCTAACCCTAACCCTAACCCATTGCTTTGAGGGTGTGCCCTGTAGGTGTCAAACCCTAACTCTAACTCGAACCCTTACCCTAACCCTAACCCTAACCCATTGCTTTGAGGGTGTGCCCTGTAGGTGTCAAACCCTAACTCTAACTCTAACCCTTACCCTAACCCTAACCCTAACCCATTGCTTTGAGGGTGTGCCCTGTAGGTGTCAAACCCTAACTCTAACTCTAACCCTTAACCCTAACCCTAACCCTAACCCATTGCTTTGAGGGTGTGCCCTGTAGGTGTCAAACCCTAACTCTAACTCTAACCCTTACCCTAACCCTAACCCTAACCCATTGCTTTGAGGGTGTGCCCTGTAGGTGTCAAACCCTAACTCTAACTCTAACCCTTACCCTAACCCTAACCCTAACCCATTGCTTTGAGGGTGTGCCCTGTAGGTGTCAAACCCTAACTCTAACTCTAACCCTTACCCTAACCCTAACCCATTGCTTTGAGGGTGTGCCCTGTAGGTGTCAAACCCTAACCCTAACTCTAACTCTAACCCTTACCCTAACCCTAACCCTAACCCATTGCTTTGAGGGTGTGCCCTGTAGGTGTCAAACCCTAACTCTAACTCTAACCCTTACCCTAACCCTAACCCTAACCCATTGCTTTGAGGGTGTGCCCTGTAGGTGTCAAACCCTAACTCTAACTCTAACCCTTACCCTAACCCTAACCCTAACCCATTGCTTTGAGGGTGTGCCCTGTAGGTGTCAAACCCTAACTCTAACTCTAACCCTTACCCTAACCCTAACCCTAACCCATTGCTTTGAGGGTGTGCCCTGTAGGTGTCAAACCCTAACTCTAACTCTAACCCTTACCCTAACCCTAACCCTAACCCATTGCTTTGAGGGTGTGCCCTGTAGGTGTCAAACCCTAACTCTAACTCTAACCCTTACCCTAACCCTAACCCTAACCCATTGCTTTGAGGGTGTGCCCTGTAGGTGTCAAACCCTAACTCTAACTCTAACCCTAACCCTAACCCTAACCCATTGCTTTGAGGGTGTGCCCTGTAGGTGTCAAACCCTAACCCTAACTCTAACTCTAACCCTTACCCTAACCCTAACCCTAACCCATTGCTTTGAGGGTGTGCCCTGTAGGTGTCAAACCCTAACTCTAACTCTAACCCTTACCCTAACCCTAACCCTAACCCATTGCTTTGAGGGTGTGCCCTGTAGGTGTCAAACCCTAACTCTAACTCTAACCCTTTACCCTAACCCTAACCCTAACCCATTGCTTTGAGGGTGTGCCCTGTAGGTGTCAAACCCTAACTCTAACTCTAACCCTTACCCTAACCCTAACCCTAACCCATTGCTTTGAGGGTGTGCCCTGTAGGTGTCAAACCCTAACTCTAACTCTAACCCTTACCCTAACCCTAACCCTAACCCATTGCTTTGAGGGTGTGCCCTGTAGGTGTCAAACCCTAACTCTAACTCTAACCCTTACCCTAACCCTAACCCTAACCCATTGCTTTGAGGGTGTGCCCTGTAGGTGTCAAACCCTAACTCTAACTCTAACCCTAACCCTAACCCTAACCCATTGCTTTGAGGGTGTGCCCTGTAGGTGTCAAAACCCTAACTCTAACTCTAACCCTTACCCTAACCCTAACCCTAACCCATTGCTTTGAGGGTGTGCCCTGTAGGTGTCAAACCCTAACTCTAACTCTAACCCTTACCCTAACCCTAACCCTAACCCATTGCTTTGAGGGTGTGCCCTGTAGGTGTCAAACCCTAACTATAACTCTAACCCTTACCCTAACCCTAACCCATTGCTTTGAGGGTGTGCCCTGTAGGTGTCAAACCCTAACTCTAACTCTAACCCTAACCCTAACCCTAACCCATTGCTTTGAGGGTGTGCCCTGTAGGTGTCAAACCCTAACCCTAACTCTAACTCTAACCCTTACCCTAACCCTAACCCTAACCCATTGCTTTGAGGGTGTGCCCTGTAGGTGTCAAACCCTAACTCTAACTCTAACCCTTACCCTAACCCTAACCCTAACCCATTGCTTTGAGGGTGTGCCCTGTAGGTGTCAAACCCTAACTCTAACTCTAACCCTTACCCTAACCCTAACCCTAACCCATTGCTTTGAGGGTGTGCCCTGTAGGTGTCAAACCCTAACTCTAACTCTAACCCTTACCCTAACCCTAACCCTAACCCTAACCCTAACCCTAACCCATTGCTTTGAGGGTGTGCCCTGTAGGTGTCAAACCCTAACTCTAACTCTAACCCTTACCCTAACCCTAACCCTAACCCATTGCTTTGAGGGTGTGCCCTGTAGGTGTCAAACCCTAACTCTAACTCTAACCCTTACCCTAACCCTAACCCTAACCCATTGCTTTGAGGGTGTGCCCTGTAGGTGTCAAACCCTAACTCTAACTCTAACCCTAACCCTAACCCTAACCCATTGCTTTGAGGGTGTGCCCTGTAGGTGTCAAACCCTAACTCTAACTCTAACCCTTACCCTAACCCTAACCCTAACCCATTGCTTTGAGGGTGTGCCCTGTAGGTGTCAAACCCTAACTCTAACTCTAACCCTTACCCTAACCCTAACCCTAACCCATTGCTTTGAGGGTGTGCCCTGTAGGTGTCAAACCCTAACTCTAACTCTAACCCTTACCCTAACCCTAACCCTAACCCATTGCTTTGAGGGTGTGCCCTGTAGGTGTCAAACCCTAACTCTAACTCTAACCCTTACCCTAACCCTAACCCTAACCCATTGCTTTGAGGGTGTGCCCTGTAGGTGTCAAACCCTAACTCTAACTCTAACCCTTACCCTAACCCTAACCCCTAACCCATTGCTTTGAGGGTGTGCCCTGTAGGTGTCAAACCCTAACTCTAACTCTAACCCTAACCCTAACCCTAACCCATTGCTTTGAGGGTGTGCCCTGTAGGTGTCAAACCCTAACTCTAACTCTAACCCTTACCCTAACCCTAACCCTAACCCATTGCTTTGAGGGTGTGCCCTGTAGGTGTCAAACCCTAACTCTAACTCTAACCCTTACCCTAACCCTAACCCTAACCCATTGCTTTGAGGGTGTGCCCTGTAGGTGTCAAACCCTAACTCTAACTCTAACCCTAACCCTAACCCTAACCCATTGCTTTGAGGGTGTGCCCTGTAAGTGTCGAACCCGAACCCGAACCCAATGCTTTGAGGGTGTGCACTGTAGGTGTCGATTCTGTGGGTCTGGCAGGGATCTACCTTTGGGCGTCTCTCTCTCTCTCTCTCTCTCTCTCTCTCTCTACTTCTACCCCCCCCCCCAAGACAGTGGGATAAGGGATATGTGTAGTGATGTAAAATTTCCAGAAATTTTGAAGGTCGGGAAAAAAACCCATTTTCCCCAGTTATTTTCAGGAAAAAACAGAATTTTTTGGGAAAATGGGGAAAATGCTATATAAACATCCCCTGCCCCATTTTACAGCTTGAAAGTCATTCTGTTACTATAGGAATATAAAATATGACTATGGACAGTTTGACTTGGCATAACACTATCGCAACTAGCATATTAAAATATAGTGTATCCAAACAATTATTACAAACAGAATTTACTTTTTAAATAGTATTTATATGTAATTGTAAGTAACGAAATCTCCTGAACTGTTTACTAGTTCATGTGGAACCAAAAAAAAAAAAACCCTCTACAAAACAAGGTTTAAAAATCCAGAATTAACATTTCATATTTCTTCTTCATAGTATTAAATAAAAATAAAATAAAAAACTCAGTCTCATAAAAAGAATTGAAGAGGGGGGAATGCATAGATAGAAGTCGGACTAAGTTTCATTGAATGGGCGTGAAATTTAATTAGAATCATTTTTGTTGTTCTGTATTTTTTCCCCAGTGCTTTGAGGCTTAGTGAAAAGGACAGAGCAGAACCAAACACACCCACCCACATGGAAAAACAAAAGTGAAACCTTTTTCTTTTTCTTGTGACAATAGCAGCACCTTCTAAACAAGGAAGAAATGCATCTTGTCCTTGCATTGGAAAGTTCAGTTTATAACCTAGGACTTGCTTGTCCTCAGTGCACAGAAATTTGAATAATCTATGCATATTTTTTAGCAATGATTTGGAAAATATTAGAACAACCTGTCTTAAAATAGCTTGTTCATCATGTTAAAATAAAACATTCCATAATCATTTTTTGTTTTTTTTTCAATTTTTCCAATTTTTCGGGTTAAAAAACAGGGGAAAATTGTTTTTTCTAATTTTTTAAGGGTTTTTTTTCCCCGGGCCTTCACATCTCTAGGTATGTGTGAGATCCAGATGCCGAGAGGACACATTGGGCCCCTCCAGTCGCCATGGGAACCCCTTTAGAACCCGGGTGTTGGTGTAGGTGGCCTGTTTATGGCTATGTGTGTAGGGGGGGTACATTTCTTTTAAAAGTGCCCTGCTTTTAAACAGCCGTCTGGTGCTTCAACGCTCACTGGGTGGATTGCCATTGAATTACCCAGAATAGGCATTCACACACCCCCACACACACCCCAGTGAACTAGGGACCTAATTTACCGATCTCCAAAAGGATGGCAGACCGAGTGAACCTCCGGCCGTTCTCCCCGGGATTGAGCCCCAGGTGGCGAGTAGAGTTTTGGCTGCGGCGCTCCTGCGGTCGGACCCTCTGCGCCCGGAGGATCAGGTGGACCCGAAGGGAAGTTTTCCCTAGGGAGGGTGTTGGGGGGGCGAGGAGGGAGGGAGGAAAGCAAGGCTCTACACCTGAGGCATCTTTGCCCCTTCTTCTCTACTCACTAGGGCGGTCAGGATCCCACCGGAACAAGCAAGGAGGCCAATGCGGAGGAGGAGGAGGAGGAGGAAGAGGAGGAGGAGGAAGGAAGAAGAAGAAGAGTCCTCGGAGTCAGACGAGGAACTGGTCACCTGCCTGGAGGGCGGAGAGGAAGAGGAGGGCCTGGCGCCAGGTGGGAGGAACACCCCGGTGTGTGTGTGTGTGTGTGTGTGTGTGTGTGTGTGTGTGTGTGTGTGTGTGTGTGTGAAGCCTCCGGCACCGGCTGTGCTGGTCCCGGTGCTCCTGGGAATTGCAGTCTGACGACGTCGGGAACCACTGCCTTAGATGTTTATTCGTTTGGTGGCTGTGCGTATCATAAGAACATACGGACATAAGAAGAGAGCCATCATGCTGGATCAGGCCAAAGGCCCATCTAGTCCAGCTTCCTGTATTTCATAGTGGACCCGCCAGATTCCTCTGGGAGCTCATGAGACTCGATATCTGTCTCCTGATACCACTCCCCTGCATCCGGCCCTTGAAGTACCCTGGTTTTAAGCCTGGAGATGACACATCTCCATCGTGGTTTGTAACCTGTGATGGACTTTTCCTCCAGGAATCTGTCCAGTCCCCTTTTGAAGGCATCCAGGCCAGGTGCCATCACCACCTCCTGTGGCAGGGAGTTCCACAGACTAACAACATGCAGGGTAAAAATAATTTTTTTTCTTTTGTCAATTTGAGTGGGTGTCCCCTAGTTCTGGTATTTTGTGAGAGGGAGAAGAGCTTCCCTCTATCCACTTGACTCATGCCCTGCATTATTTTGTACCTCTCAATCATATCCCCCCCTCAGGCGCCTTTTTTCCAGACTAAAGAGGCCCAAATGTTTTAGCCTTTCCTCATAAGGGAGGTGCCCCAGCCCAGTAATCATTTTAGTCCCTCTCTTCTGCACCTTTTCCCACTTCCACGATGTCTTTTTTGAGATGCGGTGACCAGTATCACTCGGGTTGTATTGGTTTCCCCAGCTGTGATTCGCGTCCCCACCCTGGTCTTCTCTGTTTTTCTTTGGGGTGGGTGGGTGGGGGGTTAAATGCTGCTGCCTCTAAGGCCCTACAGCCGTTCAGTGCCCTCTGCCCCCCAAACCTGCTCAAGACCTTCTTCGTTTGGGACAGCTGAACTGGTTGTCTGGAGCCCTGACCTGGAGCGGGGAGGAGGGTGGATCTGTTCAGCACGAAGAACAGTGTCCTGTGGGACTCAGAGGGGGGGGACTGGATTTCTGTCCCCTTTGGGCCCCAGTGGGGGTGGATTTCAAGACCCGGGCACTTGCGTCTGATGGATGGACTTCCTTCCTGTCGATTGCACACCATGGACTGGATCCAAGGCTCCCTGAACACTAGCTGACCCATCCATGGTCCCTTCAGTGCCCTGAGACCGGAAGTGAAAGTCACTTTTATATTTATCTGGACCTCCCCAAACTGGCCATTTTGGGTAAGGGGCGGTGGTGTGGCGGAGGCGAGATGTGCCATTTGGCACCTTCCTGTCTGAACCGGAAATGACCCCTTGTTGCCTGATCAAGTGTCAGTTTAGCACTTCCCCTGATCATCTGTGTAGGATCAGGGGAAGTGAATTGTTTTTTTTTTAACATGGCTTCTCTCTCAGCCTTCTGCCGTTCTGTTTCCTCCGTTCTCCTGTCCCTGCTCCCCTTCCCTCGTTATCTCCGCACATTGTCCCTCATTCTTCCTCAAAACCCGTCGCCACGATGGAGGCTGCGATCCCCCCAGCTGAAAAGGGTAGATGATCGGCGTGCCCCACAAATTTATGCCCCTACTGATGGGCCAGAAAGGGGCACGAGAGCTTGTGGTGGGGCCCTTCTCTGAGCCTTTTTCCAGGGGGAACCTCCAGAGCCCGTCATGTTCTACTTCATGGCGGCAGAAGCCCCTGGAAAGGGTCCTTGACTTGAGCCTGAAACCCCCCCACCACCCCACCCCCAAGGCTCAAGAGAAAGGGTTATTCCTTTCCGTAGAAGCTGGCACCGACTTCCGGAAATCAAAATGAACCCACTTAACATGCCTCAAAGCACAGGTGGTAGTCATGGCCGGACCTTGGCCGGGCACTAGAGTGAGATATCCCGAGTTGCTCTTAAAAGCAACATCTGGGGCAGAGGTTAAAAGGTTTTGTTAAAAAGAAACAAAGAATAAAAGAAACGGCAAAGACCAAATGGCAAAAGTTAGGAGAGTTGAGAGGTGATGAAAACTGTTTTTTTTTTAAAAAAAAAACAACCGCAAGAACAAGCATCTAGAAATTGAAGCAAGATCGGGCAAATCAAAGAAACACATTTAAAATGATGGTAAACCGCGCACAAGCAATAAACTCGGGCAAAATAACAGATCTAAAAACTAGAAATAGGGCCTTTTCCACCATTGCCACTCGACTGTGGAATACCCTACCACCAGACATCTGCCTGCCCCCCCCCCTTCTTGGCTGCCTTTAAAAAAAACTATTGAAACATGGCTATTTAAGCAGGCATTCCCTCAAATATAATGCAGTTTCGGTGTTCACCCATTAAATCACGATTTTAACTGATTAGCCTGCCAATAATAATACATTATTTTATGTCACTTTAATGCGAATTGTAGTTTTTTTTTTCTATGTTATTATGTTACTGTATTTTATCTTTTTATTGTATGAATTATTTGAATTTATTAATTGTTGTAAGCCGTCCAGAGTGACTTCACTGCCAGACGGGCGGTATAAAAATCAAATAAATAAATAAATAAATAAATAAATAAATAAATAAATAAATAAATAAATAAATAAGACCTCTAGAAAAGCTGTTCTGTCCTGGAGACGGAAGTCCAGTCTTTCTTTCCCCTCATTCCCATGGTGGCCCGGCTACTTCTAAGTCGCATTTCCAAACCATTCTTAATTGAGGGCTCGACCAGTTACTACAATCTCACTCCTCCCTGTGCTTTCCTTCTCCTTCCATGTTGGGCTCGGATCCGTTTCTGGAGCTGAACACAACTGGGAGAGGTGGAACTTGGGCTGGAAGTCGTGGCGTGGTGTGCCTGGTGTGATTTTTGGAAAGTGTTGTGGTTCCCTTGACAGATGCTTCACCTTCCGGTGGAGTGTGTGGAGTTGGGGGGGGAGGGATTTCTAACTTCTCTTGTGGGGGGGATGTTGCAATGTGGGGGGGGACCCTGACCCCCTCTGGATGCTCCTCCCTGCAGACGAAGAGGCCTCGGGCGAGGAGGTGGAGGCTGACCAATGCATGGACCTCGAGGTGCCCGAAACGGCCCTGTATTCCTCAGCGGAAGAGGAGGAGGAAGAAGAGGAGGAGGAAGAAGAAGAGGAGGAGGAGGACCATGAGGAGGGGAGACTGGCCGGTCCCCGAGAGGAGGCGGGGGAGGACGTGGTGGTGGTAGAAGAGGAGGAGGAGGAGGAGGAGCGGGGAGAGGTGGCCGTGCGGAGCGGGGATGGCGGCACCTCCCCTGCCCTCAGCCACTCCCCTTCCCAGCAGTTCCTCTTGGAGATCGAGGCCGCTTTGCCCCTGGACACTGGCGAGACGCCCCCTCCCTCACCGCTTCCCCCCGACTGCCCTGCCCAGAAGCAAAAGGAGCCCCAGCCCCCTGTCAAGCAGCCACAATCCCTGGAGAATGGGGCCGCTTGCCATCCGGACATCACCGACCTCCGGAACCTCAACGGGCAGCCTCCTGCCAAGAAGGCCAGGAAGGAGCAGTGGGTGTCCAACAGGTAAGGCAGGAGGGCTGGTGTCCCCTCAGGTAGCCAGGCTGTTCTGGGCCATGGTGTGGAGTTAGGGTGGTGCAGGGCAAGGTTTAAGCTAGAGAGAGGTGTAAATAAATATATATATATACAGTGGTACCTCGGATAACGAATTTAATTCATTCTCCGAGGCAATTCGTTATCCGAAAAAAATCATTATCCGAGACATGGTTTCCCATAGGAATGAATGGGAAACCAATTAATCCATTCCAGAGCCTAGGAAAATGGCACAGACACCTGTTTTTTTGCTCAAAACTCTTTATAAAGTGCACTTTAAAGGTACAGATGTGATGCAGCCCAGGATAACTCTTTTTTACCGATGCATTCTGGAAATCCATTATCCGAGGCAGCCCATAGGGAAAACTCGTTATCTGAGACAGCCCATAGAGAGAATTCATTATCCGAGGCAGACCTATACCTAGAATTGCAATTTGTTATCCGAGGCAGCCCATAGGGAAAATTCGTTATCCGAGCAAACCTATATCTGGAAATTGCGATTCGTTATCTGGAAAATTCCTTATCAGGGGCATTTGTTATTCGAGGTATTACTGTATATTTGTTGCTGTTTGTAATCTGGTGACATTGACGAATCCCAAATTTACAATTTAGTTCCTGACAAAAATTTTCAGTTTGCCTTAGCACCCCTACAAAACGGCCTTAAAGGCCCTATAAAACATCCCCCAGACACCTGGGGACACCATAATCACTGAGAAATGTCCCCTCACTTTCCTCTACAATCTGTGCAGGTTTGGTGAAGTTTGGGTTTCTGACATCTGAGTTATATATCCACAAAGTAGCTTCTGTCAGGAAACTGAGATTGCAAATGATAAGCCCCCCCCCCCAAAAGGGGGTGAAAGTACAGTGGTCCCTCGAATTACGAATGCCCCTCATTGCGATCAATTTGAAATACAGTGTTTCCCCCGCCATTTCGCGGTTCATATACTGCAGTCCTGATATATCGCGGGATCCCAGTATATGAAAGGCAAGGTCTCCTGGGCTTACCCCAAGCCTGGTGCTGTTGGGAGTCCCCTGGAAGCCTATTGGAGGCCCCAGAAGTGCTTTCCCACAATTCAGATGTCACTTCCGGTTTTTGGAAGTCACTTCCAGATCACTGGAAACCAATTCTGGGGCCTCCCGATGTGAGAGTATGGTTCAAGTTTTGAGTTGATCTTCAATTCTTCTTTCTGTCCTCTGCCTTCTAGATATCCTAAAAACCATCATCTCTGTAAACTCTGTATCCTGAAAGCATCATCTCTGTATTTCTGCAAAGCACCCC
The DNA here is from genome assembly GCA_037367245.1 of Phrynocephalus guinanensis. Classification (NCBI taxonomy): domain Eukaryota; kingdom Metazoa; phylum Chordata; class Lepidosauria; order Squamata; family Agamidae; genus Phrynocephalus; species Phrynocephalus guinanensis. The sequence goes on along the minus strand of CM074744.1, from coordinate 4,891,944 downwards.
CCCCCCCGCCTCTGCAGAGATCGGCTTCTAAACTGAATGGCAACAGGATGTGTCCATACCACAAAAAGTGCATAGCAAATGTCAAAAGCTGCATGCTAAGACTTCTCAGATCTTAAAATATCTTGTTTTGCACCTTTGTATTCAGCTTTTGAAACTCACTATTACGATAGAGAGAACAATACATTAAGAAATTAATGACCTTTGATCTTGCGAATGCAGATGGGAAAGTCTCACTGATCTTTAAGTTTCGTTGTGTTAGGGAAAATGAAAATCTATGTAATGAAGTCACATACTTCCCACTGAGGCACAGTGTAACCAATCCTGAGTTTGTTCTTTATCTGTTTCGGTATGCGGAAGAGTATTTAAGACTGGACATTCCCTACAGGAATTTGTCCCTGTGTTCAGGCACCCCTTGTGCCCAAGGTATTCTGAAAGGATCCTCTGAAAATAAAGCTACACTCCCAGGAGTCCCGGTTTGTCTCTCATCCATTTTCTAGTGATCAGCCACATTCAAATGTGTGGTGACACCGACAGGACCAGAAAGCCTGTCAGAAGCCCCAGAAGTGGTTTCCGGGGATCCAGAAGTCAGTCCTGGCTTTCAGAAGGCACTTCCGGTTCGCTGGAAACCACTTCTGGGGCCTGCAATGGGCCTGGGAAACCTGTCGGAGGCCTCCAAAGTGGTTTCTGGCAATCCAGATGGGCACTTCCGGTTTGCCAGAAACCACTCCTGACAGGCCTGGGAAACTTAACAGAGGGCCATTTGGGGCAACACCAGGAGAAGATAAGTCTAGGAGCTCCCCCCCCCCAGTCCTGACCCGACCCATCATCCACATATTGTGGATTTTCCATTATCCTTGTCTGGGACACTAACCCCTGTGATAAGTGTGTGGGGGGTACTGTGTAAAGGGAAATCTATCCGCGGGTGCAATGCACCCTGGGAATGGAAATGTCTGCGAACACCTCGAGATAACGAAAAGTTTACTTCTGGGATGCCTCGAGATACAGACATTTTGCAGAAGGCTTCCATCCCCAGGGGGCGTTTTGCCCTGTTCGATTTCGAATTAATGAAATTTTCTGGATACGAAGCATCGTGAGGAACTGGGAGTTGAGTCATGGCTACTGGACTTCTTTTTTGAGAGATAGAAACGTTTCACTGTTCATCCAAACAGCTTCATCGGTCGAAACGTTTCTATCTCTCAAAAAAGAAGTCCAGTAGCCATGACTCAACTCCCAGTTAAACGAACCTGGATGACTGAGAATCTTCACAGACGTATCGTGTGGAACAGATTAACTTTGCAGTTTGAGGTACCACTGTATATATTACTGATATATATGAACCAAAAATCAGTAAAAATGCATCCGTCTGTATTTTGCCAGAGCTTTGTTTGACAAATACTATAATCGATGATTTTGTGGTTTTGTACAAATTTTGTGATTTGTTTCAAACTGGTGCCCATTGCTAGTTTAAACACTTATTGGTCTTGGGGCCACATGCCAGAAAATGTGTGTTTGACTGCAAAGGGTGGTTTGAGGGAATAAATCACAAGGAATCACCCTTGCAAGAGCCTCGTGGCAAAGAGGTTCAACCGGTGTATTGCAGCCATAACTGGGATCATATCTGGGGTTCAATTCCAGGCAGCCGTCCAACTCAAGGTTCACTCATCCTTCCGAGGTCAGTAAAATGAGTATCAAGCTTGATGGAGTTTGTGGTGGGAGAGCAATGTGTACCCTACATAATTACGTGTAAACTGTACTTGCTTATAAGCAGAATACAGTGGTGCCTTGAGATACGAAATCAATTTGTTCCTTGGGACATTTTGTATCTTAAAATTTTTCATATCACGGATCCGAATGGGGTGCAGTGCACCCTGGGAATGGAGCTTTCCGTAGGAAATTTTTGTACAGTAATCCCCCACGTATTGCGGGGTTAGGGACCCGACCCGTCATGCGATAATGGAAAATCCACTATATACGGATGCTGGGTCAGGTCGGTACTGGGGGGCCTATCAGGGGCCTCCTACATTTACCTGATGCCTGACACTGCCCTGAATGGGCCTCCGACGGGCTTCCCGGGCCTGTCAGAAGCCTCAGAAGTGGTTTCCAGTGATCCGGAAGTCACTTCCGGTTCTCCAGAAACAATTTCTGGGGTCTCCGACAGGCCCAGGAAACCCGTCGGAAGCCCCTTCGGGGCAGCCTGCCAGGCTTGGGGTAAGTGGAAGAGGCCTCAAATAGGCCCACACAGTTTACCCCAGGGGGGCTTGCCTTTCATATAGTGCGGTCCTGCAATATACCAGGACTGCAGTATATGAACCGTGGTGGTGGGGGGGGGAGGAGGATGACCATATTTAGAGCTTTTGAAGAAGACTTCCATTCCCAGGGTGCATTGCGCCCTGGACCAACTTCCCAAGGCATTCACATCTCAGAGTACCACTGTTGTTGTTGTTCAGTCGTTCAGTTGTGTCCGAGTCTTCGTGACCCCATGGACCAGAGCTCGCCAGGCCTTCCTATCTTCCACTGCCTCCTGGAGTTTTGTCAAATTCATTTTGGTTGCATCGATTACACTGTCCAACCATCTCATTCTCTGCCGTCCTCTTTTCCTTTTGCCTTCCATTTTTCCCAGCATCAGGGACTTTTCCAAGGAGTCCTCTCTCCTCATGAGGTGGCCAAAGTACTGGAGCCTCAGCTTCAAAATCTGTCCTTCCAGTGAACATTCGGGGTTGGTTTCTCTCAGGATGGATAAGTTTGATCTCCTTGCAGTCCAGGGGACTCTCAAGACTCTCCTCCAGCACCACAGCTCAAAAGCATCAATTCTGCGGCGATCAGCCTTCTTTATAGTCCAGCTCTCACTTCCATGAGTACCACTGTACTTGGCTTTTTTGCTTTGCTTTAAAGAAATGGCTCCCAACCTTGGGTTGCCCAAAGGCTTGTCGGACCGCGACTCCCAGAAACTCCCGGCCAGCACAGCTGCTGGTGAAGGCTTCTGGGAACGGCGGTCCAAGAACGCCTGGTTGGTCTTGGTTAACTTAACACCGCCTTTGCCTTCTCTCCATCCCACCCCCCCATACCCCACCCCACCCCGTACCAGTAGCAGCTGCATTGAGGTGCCCAGCACCGGCTCCTCCGAGGGAGAGGAGGAGGAGGACGACGACGACAACGAAGAGGAGGTGGTCCTCTTTCCTTCGCTGCCCTCTCGGAGCCCAGTCCCTGTGGCCGATTCCACCTGCGCCGACTCCCCGGGCCTGGGCCTGGTGACCAGCTCCCAGGGCAGCCCTCTGCCCGGGCCTCGGCACCGGCCGGTCCTCGCCAAGGTGAGCATGGTTGGCAGACGGAGCAGGGGAGCTGGCGGTGGGTGGGTGGGTGGGGTCTGTTTCGGGAAGAAGGAAGACAGGCTGAAGGGGGGAGGGCTCGCTCCCCGAAAAAGAGGATGACCAGGGATCGGTCAGGATGGGTTGGAGCTCGTGGAAATGTCTCTGCTCATTAGGTCTCCCTGTCACCATGGGAATTGTTTCGGGTGGGGTGGGGGGCTCTACTACTACTACTACTACTACTACTACTACTACTACTACTACTTTATTATTATTATTATTATTATTATTATTATTATTATTATTATTATTATTATTATTATTATTATTATTATTATTATCATCATCATCATCATCATCATCATAGAATCATCATAGAATCATCATAGAATCATAGAATCCTAGAGTTGGAAGGGACCTCAAGGGCCATCCCAGTCCAACCCCCTGCCATGCAGGAACCCCCCCTCAAGGTACCCCCGACAGGTGGCCATCCAGCCTCTGCTTAAAAACCTCCAAAGAAGGAGACTCCACCACCCTCCTTTGGGGCAGCCTATTCCACTGCCAAACAGCTCTAACTGTCATATTATTATTATTATTATTATTATTATTATTATTATTATTATTATTATTATTATTATTATTATTATTATTATTATTATTATTATTATTAAATATTAAATATTAAATGATATTTGGTTGTATTTAAATAATATTAAATTACTGTGGTACCTTGTATAAAGGAATTAATTCATTCCAAATGAAATTATGTTAGGGGCTTGAGATACGGGTATATTCCCATCACCTCTGAGTCTCTCTTTGTCGTCTTCTCTCTTTGACCTCCCCCCGCCCAGACCAGTGTGGCCACTCAGTGCGACCCGGAAGAAATCATCATCCTTTCGGATTCAGACTAAGCTGCCTGCCTCTACGGACACGTCGCTGAGGGTGCAGGGAGCGTGGCCCTCTCCCCGCCGCCGCCCCCCCTCTGGGATCTGCAACCGGGCGGATGGACGGAGCCGTCCGCTTTTCTTGGACTTTGGAAATTTTTAGTGGTCATGCATGGCGCGTGGGAGGTGGGGGGTGCACAGAGGGAGTTGGGGGATGTTCTTTGCCCCCTTTGGGGGTGGTTTTTGTGTATTTATGCCCAATCCTTTTGGGAATTTTTTTCAAAAAGAAATATTATTGGAGAAGAAAAATAAAAAATATTTTTTATGTACTGTGCATTTCCGAGTGTGAGTTACGGCAAGGGGGGGGTTGCATTTTTTTAAAAAGTGGGAAGCTTGGAAATTGGGGCAGGGGAGGCAGAAAACGGGTGTGTGTGTGTGTGAATCTCTTCTGTTAACAAAAGTTGAGCTGGTCCTTGCTAAGGGAGTGTTGAGTTTCAGAGTAATCCTGGAATTTCCCAGTCAGGAATCATGCTCAGGTAATTGCTGCCTGACAAAAGAAAATCCATAGGAAAAACGCATTTCAGTTTGTACAAACAACAGCTTTACAGTGGTATCTTGTATAAAGGAATTATCTATCTATCTATCTATCTGTCTGTCTATCTATCTATCTATCTATCTATCTATCCATCTATCCATCTATCCATCATCTAATTCGTTCCAAATGAAATTGTGTTAAGCAAATTTTCCTTTATACAAATGTCCCATAGGAATGCATTGAAAACGGAGTAATCCCCAATCGCGACCATTTTTATGTTCTACGGATTCGCCCCGCCACATAGGCGATTCTGTTAAGCAAATTTCCCCTCTATCTCCGGAATTTTTTATCTTGTACAGATTTTGTTATGCAAACCGTTTGCTATACGAGGGTCCACTGCATTTCCAATGACCAGCCTGGCCCCCTTGGGCAGAGGGCAAGGTGACCCGTGGGGTGAAATATTAAAGTAAAAGATCTTATTGTATTGAAAACCCCTCTCTCAACAAAGGAGGGAGACTCAGACACAATCTGTCTGTTCCTTTTCAAGCGGCCCTTTCATCAATCCCCAAACAAATCAGAAGCAGTTCACACCTCCACCAGCAAGGTCTAGGCTAAGGACCCAATACTTAATGGACACTCCAGATGTTTTGGACCACAACTCCCACAGTCCTTTTGTCATTGGCAATCTAGGCTCGGAATTCTGGGAGTTTTTGGTCCAAAACATCTGGAGTGTCGAAGATTTGGCGCCACTACCCTAGGCCAGTGTTGGTGAATTTATGGCACCGGTGCCAAAGGTGGCACTCAGAACCCTTTCTGTGGGCACCCATCATCCCTTCACAGCCACCTGTATTCAGGTTAAAATTGCGATTAATTAGTGAGTTTTGAATTGCAGTTTGGGCACCCGGTCTCTAAAAGTTTCGCCCCCCAACTGCCTTAGGCCATTATCCACCTAATGAGCGTATTAAGATCATGGTCCCACCTATAAACCTATTCAGACCTTTGTCCAACTTATGAGCCTATTCAGACAGGGGGTGGGGGTGAGAAATGAAGGTGAACTATAAAATGGAGGACTCGCCACTCGGACTGACGAAGCTGCTTGGATGACTAGTGAAACGTTTCAATCCCTCAAGAAAAGAAGTTTGTATTAAATTATTTTAATATTACAACTGGTGTGGTGGTGGTGGGGGAGGGAGGAGATTATTTTAAAATCCTTCCATCCGCTTCATGATGGTTAGAGAGTTGTCTGGCAGTGGAAGATGCTGCCCCAAAGGAGGGTGGTGGAGTCTCCTTCTTTGGAGGTTTTTAAGCAGAGGCTGGATGGCCATCTGTCGGAAATATTGTGATGGGGGTTCCTGCATGGCAGGGGGGATGGACTGGATGGCCTTTGAGGTCTCTTCCAACTCTAGGATACTATGCCAGGTCCCTTCCTTTGGGGGAAAGTGGGGTGTGGAGGCTTTCAAGACACGCAGGCAGGCTTGGGCCAATGACTCTCCTTGCAGGTGGGTTTCTGTCTGCAGAAACCAAGAGGGTTTGGGGAGGAAAAGACTAAAATAAATTGAATTTTCGAAAACACCTCCTGGGAATCCAGGCAAGACAGTCACTCTGCAGCTCACTTGCAAAACAGAGAAAGGGTTTTGTTTTTGTTTTGTTTTTTTTTTAAATTTTCATATGGAGCAAAGCCAGCACAGAGCCAACCGGTTGGCCTGGCCACGTCATCAACTGCGATCATCCTCCTCTCCTGCGGCCACTAACTGAGATCCCTGCCAACTAGCGCAAAAGAGAAGCGCCCCCCTCCGACAAAAAAAAAAAACGCGAACAAGCTTCCCCTTTAAATACGCGGCGGCCCCTTTAAAAGGGCGGGTGACGCCAACACCCCCACCCACTTTGCATGCGCGCATGCGCCTTGTCGGGCTGGGGGGCCCACCCCTGTTTTCTCCGGTCGGTCGGGGGACAAAAAAAAACAACGCAGCATAAACAAACCCCGTGCGCCCTTAAAGGTAACGCTGCACGCCGGCGGCGGCCTATGGGAGCCGCTCCAAGGACAGCGCCTGCGCCTTTAACGCGAGGCCGCGGGAGGGGCTCCTCGGGGAAGTGGGGGGGGAGCCGCAAGCGAGGCGGCCGCCCAAGGAATAAAGAGAACGGAGGCGCCCCGGCGGCCGGTGAGTGGCGCCCGAGGGTGGGAGGGGCCAAAGAGCGCGCGAGCGGTGGGCGGGGGGGGGAAAGAGGGAGCCCCCTCCCCCCGGGCGCAGAACCCTGGCCCTGCGCGCAAGGCATCACGGGAGGGAGGTCAGCGCTCCCCCCCCGCCGCCCGCGGGAGGGGCTCCTCTTCCTCGCCGCACCCCCCCAATAGCTATTGGGAAAGGGGGGGAAGGAAGAGGTGCCTCTGAGCGCGTGCAGAGCGCGGGGCAGAAACCAGGCCCGGGGGGGGGGGGAGGAGTGGTGGCCTGGGCGCCTCTGAGCGCGTGCAGAGTGCCCTCCTTTCCTCCTCCTCCTCCTCCTCCACCTCCCTCCCCACCGCTGTTTTCTCCCTGCAATGCTGGAGGAGGAGGTTGGGGAGGGGGGGTCGGGATCCTACGGCCACCCCTACGAGGTGGGCCGCCTGGGAATGGGGGAGGGAGGGGAAGAGCCTCCCTCCCTCCAGGGGGAAAAAGGGTGTCTCTCAGCCCTAACCCTACACTCATGGTTTTTTTGGGGGGGAAGGGGTGGCCCCCCTCCTTCACCCCCTTTCCGGGGTGGTTGTGGGGTGCTGCCTATTTGGGGGGTGGGGGAGGAAGAGACCAAGCTGAACTCCCCCCCCCCCCATTCTGCTTGGCCTATCCTCCCCCCCTAAAAAAGAGGCAGCACCCCACAAGCACCCTCGGGGGGAGATAGAGAAAGAAATGGGACAGGGGTGTCTAGGACTCAAACGGGGGTGGGGGGAGATGCATTTTGGGGGTGATCTCCCCTCTTCCCCATTTCTCTTCTAAGAGAAAAGGTAGGAAAAGGCATGGAAGCTGGATTGGGACTGAGCACCCCTTGGGTCACCCAACCTTCTGCTCCCAGGGTTGCAGCCAACCAGATGTGGTGTGTGTGTGTGTGTGTGTGTGTATTAAGAGACACACACACCCTCAGAAAGCACCAACCCCCTCTTTGATTCCCCAACTCCACCCCCCCCCCCAGCATCCCAGAATCAGAGTCACACCATTTACCTGAAAATACATCAGTAGACACTCAAAAGGACGAGTCAGGAAATCAGATTTATTGAACGTTACAAAAAAAAGAGCTTTGGATGTCAGGGTAGCTGGGGGTGGGGAGAGAGAAAAGGAAAGGAACCAAAAAAGAAAATACATTTTAGTAATTTAAGGACTAGCAACTTCATTTCTGGGCATCGAAGCCTGCCTCTTTGCCCCATGCCGATTTAACATCCAAGAGAAAGTCTTTTAAAAAAGAAAGAAAGAATGGACTCGAAATTGGAAATTGCATAACTCGGAACTGGCGAGTTGCACAATTCCAGGCCGTGCAACTGAACGCCGCTTGAACCGAATTGTCCCTCCCAATGTTTTTGCTTGCAAGAATTGTGGTTATATCACGATGGAAAAGGGTGTGTGTGGTGTGTGTCCGGCTGTTGGCCTTTTCAAATGACCTGGGCGACCTTTTCCGTCGTTGCTTATGAAACGGCAAGGCTTGGCAGCTCAACAGGGGAGGCTGCGTGGGCTGCCCTGGGAGACTATTGTGGTTGGAACAAGCGCGGGTTTGCAATTTTGTAACTCACCCCCTGGGTTCAGTTATGCAATTTTTTCGGGTTATGCAGCCTTGCACCATCCAAGGCTTACGTTTTCGGCACCTTGAATTGTTTGCCACTCCTGAGTGTCAATCTTTTATTTTTATTTTTACTTATTTATTTGGTAGGGTCTGCAGCCGGAAGGTCTCCTGAGGAAGTCCAGGGCCTGAGAGGAGGCAGAATGGTCCCCTCCGTCGGCCGCAGAGAAGACTGACCGTTAAAGGGGGGGGGAGGTGAAAACTTGGGTACAGCTGGATCCCAGGAGAGCAAATGGACCTGACACTTTTATAGGATATTTGGTAATGTCTTTTCCGGTTGTGTCTCGTGTAGAATTTGCCTTTTGTCTAATTGCTGCGCATCAGCCAACCTTGGCACTGAAACCTCCATTCAGGAGCTGCGGCTATGCTTACTTAAATTTAGATGGTGATGGCCTTCTCCAGTTCTGGGGACATCCTTGGGATTTCGTCCGAATTCGAAAACAAGCTAGCGTTGCTGGCAAATATGGTCTTCGGGCTGCCTGTGCTTCTCCGCGGGCCATTTATGATCAGGCGAAAAAGCAAGCCACCCACCCACCCATCCCGCCCGCAATGCAGATCTCAGTGGAGCCTTCTGGCTTATGGAGTTGGGATTGTCCATCTATTCCAGTGGTTCTCCACCGGTGGGGTCCCCAGATGTTCCTGGACTGCAACTCCCAGAAATCCCTTCCAGCACCGCGAGTGGTGGAGGCTTCTGGGAGTTGCAGTCCAGGAACATCTGGGGACTCACAGGTTGAGAACCACTGATCTATTCCTTCCTGTCCTTTAAGTAGGACCTCTCGTGTTGGGTATTATGGCCTTCTAGGCACCTTCCAACATCACTCTTCTGTGATTCTAGGTCAGATAATGATGATGGTTATAATCATTATTTTCTTAAAGGGCTCCTGTTGCAACTGTTTTTTGGAGAGGCCGATGTAACCCAAAACCCAAAACAGGATGATAAAGGCACATGTGTGTGTGTTTGTGTGTGTGTGTGTGTTCCCAAAAGTTCACATCGACATAAGGTGAACAAAGTTGTGAATACTGGGTTGTGGGGTTTTTGTTTTGTTTTGTTTTGTTTTGCAGTTTGGAGCTGCATTTGGCAAACAATCAGCTGTGCGCGCTGAACGTAGCAAACGGAGAATTTGATTTAAATCAACTCGATTTAAATCACAATTTAAATCATGATTTAGATTTTTTTAAAAATCATATCTTTTTTCCCCCAAGGGGACGGAGGAGAGAGATTTCAATCAATTTGGCTTTAAAAAAATTTTTGTATCTGCCCTGTGTGGTTGTGACAGGTTGTGCTTGTTGCCAGCCTGATATTTTACTGCTGGTGATTCTGTGGCTCTTAACCCTGCCTCCAGAGTCACTCTTCCCCTGCTGGGGGTGTATCCCAGCTCCTAAACTCTTTTGCTCTTGGCCTTCCAAAGACTTAAATGCTTCTTTTTTTTCTGTCTCTTTCTCTACGGACCTTCGCCTGCGCTATACCAGTTGGATTGCCAACTGATTCATCTGATTCTGATTCGTCTCCCCTTCCCTTTTTAAAACAAATCTTCTGCAGAAGAGAGAGGGGGCACGCCGGACCCGTGGCACCATGGACCCCTCTTCGGGCCTGGCCGTGGTCCATGTGGACTTTCCCGAGGTCACCAGCGCCCTGCTGGAGAACCTGAACCACCAGCGGGTGGAGGGGAAGCTGTGTGACATCGCCATCCACGTGCAGGGCCGGGTCTTCCGGGCCCACCGGGCGGTGCTGGCCGCCTCCTCCCCCTACTTCCACGACCAGGTGCTGCTGAAGAACATGACCTCCATCGTCCTGCCCAGCGTCATGGACCCCGTGGCCTTCGAGACGGTGCTGGCCTCGGCCTACACGGGCAAGCTGGCCATGGCCTCGGACGAGATCGTCAACTACCTGACGGTGGGCAGCGTCCTGCAGATGTGGCACATCGTGGACAAGTGCACGGAGCTGCTCAAGGAGAGGCGGGGGGCGCTGCTGCTGGGGCCTTCCTCCTCCTCCTCTTCCTCCTCCTCCTCCTCCTTCCGGGCTCACTCCAGCCGCACCAGCGACAACCAGTCTCCCAGCAGCAGCAACTACTTCAGCCCCCGCCACACGGGCGAAGGGCCGTCCGAGCCGGGCAAGTACCCCCCTCGGGGAGGGCTGCCCGGGGAGCGCGAGGCGGGCTCCGAGGACCACGACGAGGAAGCCGTCTTCCGGGCCGAGAAGGGTGCCACCGCCACCGCCGTGTCTGCCTCTGCCCACCACTGCTCCGATCCCTTCGCCGGGGGCAGCAAGTTCATCTTGGAGACAGACGACGACGCCAGCGACAGCGGGGAGCCCGGGAGCAGCGAGGCGCGCCGGCCGGCTTACGTCCGGCCCTCCATCATGCCCCAGAAGCAGTGGGTCTTCATCAAGAAGGAGCGCTCCCAGGAGGACCTGGTCCTCACCTGCGAGGAAGACGAGGACCCCGTGGAGGTGGCCGGGCCGGCGCCTCCCGAGGCGGCCCTCAGCATCAGCGACGTCCGGACCCTGACGGATCCATGTGGCGGCGGCGGCGGCAGCGGCGGCGGGAAGCTGGAGGAGCAGGTGAACTTTTGTGAGTCATCCGAGGACTTCCCTTCGCCGTACGAGGGCCTGGAGGACGCCTCTCCGGTCCCGGGGTCGGGGGTCGGGGTCGGCTCCGCCGCCTCCTCGTTCGCCCAGCGCTCCCTCCTGCCCATGGACATGCAAGGCAACCAGATCCTGATCTACCCGCCGCAGGCGTCGCCCGTGGAGCACGGGGCGGTGCAGCTGGCGGCGGGCTCGGGCGACGGCAACAAGATCTTCATGTGCCACTGCGGCAAGGCCTTCTCGCACAAGAGCATGCGCGACCGGCACGTCAACATGCACCTCAACCTGCGCCCCTTCGACTGCCCCGTCTGCAACAAGAAGTTCAAGATGAAGCACCACCTGACGGAGCACATGAAGACCCACACCGGGCTCAAGCCCTACGAGTGCGAGGTCTGCGCCAAGAAGTTCATGTGGCGCGACAGCTTCATGCGCCACAAGGGACACTGCGAGAGGAGGCACCGCCTGAGTGGAGGAGGAGGAGGAGGAGGAGGAGGAGGAGGAGGCGGTGGTGGTGGTAGCGGTGTTGGCAGTGTTGGGGTAGGGGCAGGGGCAGGGGCAGGGGCAGGAGGCCTCTCGGGCAGCCCCGGCGCCGCCACCTCTGGGTTACCCAAAAAGGAACCGTCGCCTTCCCGGATGAGCGGAGAGGCCGAATGGCGCACAGGGCGGTCACCCCACAGCGAACTGGGCTTTGCGGGGAGCAGTAAGATGTGAATGGAGGAAGCCTCGGGGAACACCACCCCCACCACCCCTTCCCCGCTCCCTCCGTCAAACTCGCCTCTGCTGCCCCCATCCCCCTGGACCACCCTTTTCCTGCTGGGAGGGGGAGCAAGGACCTCACGATGCCCACCAACTTTCCCTTCCGAGCTCAGCGGCGGAGACTTGTAGGGTGGAAAGCCAGCTGCAGAATACAGTCCTTGGCTCCTCAGAATCATAGAGTTGGAAGAGACTCCTTTCCTAGAGAGAGGGCGGCTCCTGCGTCTCTCTGTGTCTCTCTCTTCTGGGGGGGGGGGGGTGGCCATGCCCCTCCGGGTGGTCTCCGGGAAACCCACCCCCCACCAGCAGCAAAAAAACTCTTCTGTTTATAATTTTCATCCGCTTATATTGTGCATATATATATGTGTGGGGGGGGGGGAGTCTCACACCCACACCCACACTCAAAACACTAACGCGCACCCACCCCTTACTGCCTTGACTACATATTGGCCTTCTAGGGTTGTCGTGTGTGTGTCTGGGGGGCGGGGGGGGGGTAATGGAGGAAGAGTGGGGCGGAAAGACGTGCGCGCGCGCGCGCGCGCGCGCGCGCGCGCACGCACACGCACACGCACACGCACACACACACACACACACACACACACACACACACACACACACACACACACACACACACACACACACACACACACACACAAGTTTTGCTGAGCCCCTGTGCCAAGTGAGCCTGGGATCTGGTTCGAGACGTCGGGGCCATCTTCCACCCTATCTTTGTAGGGGATTGGTTTGGGATGCCAGGAAATTAGAGGGCCGCCCGAAAACGCTCCGTCATTTGCGTCCATGAGTCTCCCCATATAACTAACTAAATAAATAATATTAGAATGGCAGAGCGGGGAAGAGATGCTCTGGATCAGGGGTCCTCAACCTAAGGCCCCAGGGCCGGATGCGGCCCCCCAAGGGTCCTGAATCCGGCCCCCAGGACCAATTGCAACCCCCCCCCCACCTACCCCCTGCTTTGCGAGCAAGCCACCCTCCGCAGCTGCTTCTATTGCCGAGGCAGTTCAAAGCAGTGGGCTATGTCACTTCTCCCACTTCCCCCAACTACCACCCAGATGATCAGCATGCTGGCTAGTGGGGCATTCAAAGTGGGAGGGCTACGGAAAGGTGCCCTGCTCCCCCCACCCACTGTGGTCCAGCCCCCAGTGGTGTCTGGGGCGTGGTGAACCGGCCTGCTGTTTGAAAACGTTGAGGACCCCTGCTCTGGATCATGGAGTCCAGGAAGGAGGCAGCGGGGGGGGGGGGGCTTTCCAGCCATCGTCTGACCTTCTTTCCTCCACCCCTCCCTCTGTGACACCCCCCCTCAATTCCTAATCCTTTGCAAAAACAAACAAACCCTCTACACGTCCCCCCCACCCCCACCCCAAGGCTGGCCCTCTATGTAGATGGAGAAAACAATTTTTTTTATAGTTACTTAACTTTGTTTTGGGGGCCTTTGAAAAACAACAACAAAAAACACATTATAAATATTTATTGACCTGGCCTTGTGTGTCCTGGAGTTTTGTATGTATATGTGTGGCTGGGGGGGTGGGGGTGGGGGTGGGGTCATTTTTGGTGCATGTTATAAAACTGGGATGTTACACAAGCGGCCCAAGCATTCCTGGCCGGACGCCTGGCATGGAGGGGGTGGGTGTTGGCTTTCAGCATCCCCCCCCCCACTTTTCCTGCCGACATGCTTTAAAAATGCAACGGGGGTGGGGGGCAGGGTGAGTGCCGCAGGAGCAGGAGAAGAAAGACACCCCTCTGTCGATCTGCCTGCAACTTCTGCCTGCTTCGTCCGCCCGAAGAGAAAGGTTTGTAGGAAAAGGTGGGCAGAGGCGCTGGCACCACTGGGCACCCCTAGATTTCTCGGGGGGAGGGGGGTTAGGGTTAGGGTTAGGGCCTAGACTGGAAGGGTGTCTTTGCATCGGATCTCAGGGCACCTATGATGTGCTCTCTCTCTCTGTCTCTCTCTCTCTTTCTGCCCCCCCCCAAAAAAATCAGGCTGCCCCCCCTATCCCGAAAATGCTACGCCCAGAAGTTCCTGCGCTCTCATTGCTGCTCCTGCTGCTGGCAGGGCTGGGCCACGGTGCCGAGAGGTAAGTGGGGAGAACGAAAGGGGAGACACCCCCCCCCAAAAAAAACCCCCCACACACCCTGAACCACATCTGCCAAACTCTTCTGCCTGTACTGGGGAAACGTCCAGGGGCACCTCCTGGCATCTTCCCTGGGGGGGTGGGTGGGCAGAGGGTTTGCTCAGTGCCCCCTTGGTTTTAAAAGGCGGTGGCGAGGTCTCTGCCCGCAAGGAGCCTCCAAGCTTGAGGCTGGCAGCCGGGGTGGTTCCCCCTCCCCTCCTTTGGTGAGCTTTTAGGGGACACAGGGAGGGGGGGACACACCGGTGGGGTGTGTGTGTGTGGGGGGGGGGGTAGGCCTGCAAACCCCCCCCCACAAAAAAGCTGCTGTATGTAGAAGAGGGGGTGCTTTGATCGGCTTTCCAGCCCCCCCCCCTCCGCCTGGCGGTCCCTACCCAACTTGTCCACCCCATACGCACCACCCCTTTCGCACAATTGCCCTAGAAGTGACGGTACAGCCCCCCCACCCCACCCCAAACACCCCCCACCCCACCGCGAGTGTCGAGTCAGGCTGGGAAAGGCAAGCGGACTGGGGGGTGGGGTGGGGTGGAATTGTTCTTCCTGGCTGGACCCAAGTTTCCCGGGCAGGCGTTCCGACGTGCGCGGAGGAGGGCCCGTCTTCCAATCGCGTGTTTGCTGGTTAGGAGATCGTTTTGGGTGGGGAGGGTGAGGGGGAAGATTTCCATGAAAACGGGGGTGGGTCTCTGCCCACCCACCCACCCCTCCCCATGCCCTGCCTCTATAAGCCTCCTCCTGGTCTTCGTTCCCGTTACCCGCCATTCCCACGACCCCCTTTTCCCCCCCAGGAAAAAGCCTCCCCCCTGCAAGGAAGGTCGGGAGTGCTTCGCCTATACGGTGGTCTGCCACGGGGACGGCTATGAGGTGAGCCTATCTATATGTTGGTGGGGGTCGATTCGGAGGGATAACCCCCCCCCCAACACACACACACACCCTTTTGCACGCCACATCCCTCTTCTCCTCCCGTTCCCACGTGCAGGCGCGGCGCTATCCCGCCTCCTCCTGGGTGGGGACGCGGGTCAACACCTCGGAGTACATGCCCGCCCTCGTCCGGGGCTTCTGGCGCCTCTTCCGCTACATCCAGGGCGCCAACGAGAAACGTAAGGAGAGCGATTGGGGGGGGGGGGGGCGGCGGCGAAGAGGGTTCCGGGGCATGTGCAAAGCGCCGGCGGCAGCCAGATTGCCCCGCGGCAGCCCCTCAAAGCGGCAGCCCTTGGGTGTTGCCCTTTAGCTGGACCGGTATTTAATAATAATAATAATAATAATAATAATAATAATAATAATAATAATAATAATAATAATAATAATAATAATAATAAATACTTTGTTGTCAAAGGGCAACATGCGCACAATGAAATTAGCTAAGCCTCCTTTTATGCACCCCCCACAACCCAGTGAATTCCCCCCCCCCCTTTGCAGGTAGACTGTTCCTGGACTGGGAGGATCCCTTGCATTGGGGGGGGGGAGGGAGAAGGTGACCAGCAGGGGTGACCCCCCCCCAAGGGGAAGTGTCATCCCGACACCCCCCCCCCCCACACACACCCCTGGTCGCAGTCTGGGTTCCCTATCAAGGCAGGTTAATTAAAAAGCGAGGGTCTCCGCATTTTTTGTCATTGCAGCTCACTGGTAGAAGCCGGGGTCTATGGGGTGTCCCCCTCCTGGACAGATTCCTGCCCCAAATATAAATAGGGGGTGGCAATGGTCTGACGACGAAGATCAGTCTGTCCCAACCTTGTGGAAGGGTAAAACTCCCCCCCAAGCATCCTTAGACTACAGTTCCCATGCTCCTTCACCGCCAGCTGTGCTGGCTGGGGCTTCTAGGGGGGTTGTAATCCGACATTACCACCTCTCCACTCCATTCAGCCCCCCCCCCCAATTCCCAAAGAGTGGTGTGGGGCTGCCTCCTTAGCTGAGGCCCCCATTGACACCTCCCTCCACTCTACAACCACAATCAGTCAGGTCCAAACTTCAGCCCTCCAGATGTTTTGGACCACAGCTCCCACAGTCCTTTGCCACTGGAAATACAGGCTTGGAATTCTGGGAGTTGTGGTCCAAAACATCAGGAGGGCCGAAGTTTGGACATGCCTTAAACCAGTGATAGTCAAACTTTGGCCCTCTGGATGTTTTGGACCACAACACCCACAGTCCTTTGCCACTGGAAATACGGGCTTGGAATTCTGGGAGCTGTGGTCCAAAACATCAGGAGGGCCGAAGTTTGGACATGCCTTAAGCCAGTGATGGTCAAACTTTGGCCCTCTGGATGTTTTGGACCACAACTCCCACAGTCCTTTGCCACTGGAAATACAGGCTTGGAATTCTGGGAGCTGTGGTCCAAAACATCAGGAGGGTCGAAGTTTGGACATGCCTTAAACCAGTGATAGTCAAACTTTGGCCCTCTGGATGTTTTGGACCACAACTCCCACAGTCCTTTGCCACTGGAAATACGGGCTTGGAATTCTGGGAGCTGTGGTCCAAAACATCAGGAGGGCCGAAGTTTGGACATGCCTTAAGCCAGTGATGGTCAAACTTTGGCCCTCTGGATGTTTTGGACCACAACTCCCACAGTCCTTTGCCACTGGAAATACAGGCTTGGAATTCTGGGAGCTGTGGTCCAAAACATCAGGAGGGCCGAGGTTTGGACATGCCTTAAGCCAGGGGTGCCCAAACTTCGGCCCTCCAGATGTTTTGGACCACAACTCCCACAGTCCTTTGCCACTGGAAATACGGGCTTGGAATTCTGGGAGCTGTGGTCCAAAACATCAGGAGGGCTGAAGTCTGGACACCACTGCCTTAAGCTATAATAATAATAATAATAATAATAATAATAATAATAATAATAATAATAATAATAATAATTACGATGCCCTCATCCATAGGGTAACTCCCACCTGGAATGAAGACCCCCCCCACACCCACCGGAGAAGTGTGTGTGTGTGTGTGTGTTGCTGGTCATTTTTTTTCATGCCACCTTGGGGGGGGGCTCTCCCCACCACCATTCTCCTCCCCTTGCAGAGGTCAAGATCCCCATGACGGCACCCGTCCTGGCCCGGATCCAGGGTGGGCCAGGGACGCAAGGGATCGACGTCTACTTCATGCTTCCGGAGGCGTTTCGGGGGGATCCCCCCACCCCGACTGAAAACACGGTGCGTTGGTGTGCCTTCCTCCCCCCTGCACCTTCCCCTCCCCCCTTCCTCCTTGCCCCCTAAAAACCCTTCATCCCAGGCATGTCCACACTTCAGCTCTCCAGATGTTTTGGACCACAACTCCCACAGTCCTTTGTCATTGCCAAGCTAAGCTTAGAATTCTGGGAGTTGTGGTCCAAAACATGAGGAGGGCTGAAGTTTGGACATGCCTGCTTTACCCCCCTCTGATGAATTCAAACCAGCCCTTCTCCCTGAGCGACTCACCAACCTCTCTCCCCCCCCCCACCCCATATATTTCTTCCCTCCCGGGTCCTCCAGGTGTACCTGCAGTCCTTGCCTCCGCTAGAGGCCTACGTCCGGTTTTTCGGGGGCTGGATGACGGACCGCACGCGACAACTCCAGCTCCGGTACCTGGACGAACAGCTGGCAAAGGCGGGCGTGGCCACCCAGGAGGGCTTCCACTACACCGCCGGCTTCAACAGGTGGGTGGGGTGGGTGGGAGGGCATTAGGATGCCCACTTGCAAGCATGGAAGATTAGGGAATCTTCATTATTTGTTGCGGGGGGGGGGAGGATTCTTAATTTTGTGCAGCAGCCTGCACAATTTTATCATTTATTATTATTATTATTATTATTATTATTATTATTATTATTATTATTATTATTATTATTATTATTATTATCTGGCAAACACAGCTGCCAGGTATTAAGCTGGAGTTGGCCTTCTCCAATGATTGAGCTGTTTCCAAGAGCCTAGGTCAGTGTTGGCAAACCTTCGGCACTCTAGATGTTTTGGACCACAACTCCCACAGTCTGCCATTGACAGTCTATGCTTGGAATTCTGGGAGTTGTGGTCCAAAACATCTGGAGTGCCGAAGGTCTGTCACCACAGGCCTAAGATGACTGGAGATATCTTCGTAGAATACATGCTGTTCCTAATAATGTTGCCATTTGTGGGATTATTATTATTATTATTATTATTATTATTATTATTATTATTATTATTATTATTATTATTATTTTAAGAGTATTTTTTACCCCGCCTTTCTCCTTGGAAATGCCTGGGGTGAAGGTGACTTACAGTAATGAGGGACACTATATAGTCCAGAACTATTAAGACCTGTTCAAGTATTGAGGGCAGGTAATTGAGGAACATCTCTTAGACTTATAACATTAAAAGGCATTATGCGTGAGGGAAATGAACATTGAAAGCATAGTGTCAATGCCATCAAAAAGTCTATAAATAAAAAGTCTATGGGATCATGTCTGGTAGATTCATATAAAAGTCACTTAACAGCCAAGGGCCCAATAAAATACAGTATACAGTGGTACCTTGTATAAAGGAGTTAATTCGTTATAGATGAAATTCTGTGAAGCAAATTTTCCTTTACACAAATTTGCCCACAGGAATGCATTGAAAATGGAGTAATCCCTTTATCGCGACCATTTTTAGGTTGTACGGATTCGCCCCATAGGCAATTAATTGTTTTAAGCAAATTTCCCCTATCTCCGGAATTTTTTATGTTGTACCGATATTATGTTATACAAACCGTTTGTTATACGAGGGTCCACTGTACATTCGTATCGTGCCAGGCAGCGAGGTCCTTTTATGGCTGCCCGGGGGGGGGCAAGTTACACCTCCTTCTGCTATTAACCCCCCTTCTCTCTCTGTCTCTCTCTCCCTCTCTTTCTTCCACAACTCCCCCCCCCAGTCCTTTTGAATTAACAAACCGTCGGAACGAGGTGTGGCGAATCGCACAGGGACAGTTGGATTGCAAGGAAACGCTTGCAGAATAAACACACGCAGGAGCAACAGCCCCACCACCACCTACCTACCTGACGGGGGGCTCATCCACAGAGGACAAGGGACCCCCTTCTCTTCGCCGCCGCCTCTTTCCAAAGCTTCCGTGGGGGGGGGTTGAGAGGATGGGTCTGAATTGGTCCTCACCCCCTACAAGATGCATTCCCCCCCACACACACACACCTTCCCTGGGGCTTTTGGAGAACTGAGGGGGAGTCTGTGTGTGGGGGGGGTGCAGTGGTCCCACTCTGCAATACAAGCACTCCCGGGGGAAGAGAGGGGCTCCTTCCATTGTGGGGCAGATGTTTTCAATGCCTCTCTAGCCCCCCCCCACCCCCGAAATAAACCCCTCAGCCCTGAGCCAACCCTACGGAAGCCCCGCCAGCCTCCTTCCTCTGAATCCGTCTTTTTCCTGTCAAATGAAACAAGGGAAAATAATACCAGAAGAAATGCAACTCAGCACCCTCCAATTCTATTATTTTTTAAAAAAACTGAACTATGCTTTTGTCTCACCTTTCTGGTTGTCTGTGCCCCCCCCCCAAAAAAAAAACTCCTACTACTGAACTGAAAAAAATGGGCTGCCTAACCCATGGGAACTCAAGAGAGACAGAAACACCTTCTCTCCTCCTTGGTGGCTTAGGCCCCCTCCCCGCCTCGAGTCACCCTTCCCAACTGTCCAAATGAGCTCCCCCCAACCCACAAACTGTACCCCCCTTCCTTCCTGTTCTCTCACCCACCACCCACCCTCCTATTGCAGCCTGTAACCTTCTTTTGTAACGCTTGTTGGAAGCTATGGAGCTCCGCCTCATTCAATAAATCAAGTTAATAAATCAAGTTCCTGCCTGTAATTTTTGTATATGTGTTGGGGCGGAGGGGGAGACACGAGAACTGCCCTCCCCTCCCCTCCCCTCCCCAAAGGAGAGGGGGAATAGAGCCACAAATTACGAACGGTAGGTTTACGGGCCAGCCTTCTGGCTTTGCGCCAGCCGTGGGGCAAGCGGGCCACTCTTTCAGACGCTGGCATTTTTCTAGGCCAAAAGGTGGTCCCTCCTGGACACCCGGACAGTTCCAAGGATCCAATTGTTTACGTTCTCGCAGGTAGCCCTGGAGAAGCCTTGGGCCAACGTCACGAGGGGGGGGCATGTGTCACCGTGGCCAGAGCAGGTTTCTCAAGAAACAGGCGTACTAGTTTTAATAAAGTATTAATAAATTAATAAAGTATTCATTCATTCATTGGCATCCTTCAGTCTCGAAAGACTATGGTATCATGCCTGGAGTAGAGATGCTAAAAACAGCACCTAGTGTGACTAAATAGACCAATTCGGGAATGGCAGTCTTTACCGCACTGGGGGCAGATGTATTCTGTTTCCTGCCTGGTCCTCGAGTTTCGTTCTTTCCGTGCCTGCCTCTTTTCCTCTGCCTGTTGGACAAATACCTCTTCAAATTTATGTAGACCATGCTGTATCTCTTGCCTCCGGAGGTCAGGGTTTCCCAGCTGTTGAGGTCCATTCCCAAGGCCTTCAGGTCCCTCTTACAGATATCCTTATACCGCAGCTGTGGTCTCCCTCTGGGGCGCTTTCCCTTCATTAGTTCTCCATATAGAAGATCTTTTGGGATCCGACCGTCATCCATTCTCACAACGTGTCCAAGCCAGCGTAGGCGTCGCTGTTTCAATAAAAAAGTATTCCTGCATGGAGAAAGGTTGTTGGATGTATTTATTTATTTTTGTATTTGTTAACTGCCCGATTTAAGGTCCCTTCTGACATCCCTCTTCTATGAATTGTGCAAATACAGTCATAAGAACATGAGAAGAGCCTTTGCTGGATCAGGCCAAAGGACCATCTAGTCCAGCTTCTTGTGTCTCACAGTGGCCCCACCAGATGCAGCTGGGAGCGCATGAGACTAGATCTCTGTCTCCTGATACCACTCCCCTGCATCTGGTCCTTGAAGTACCCCAGTTTTAAGCCTGGAGATGATAACATCTCCATCATGGTTTGTAGCCTATGATGGACTTTTCCTCCAGGCGTCTGTCCAATCCCCTTCTGAAGGCATCCAGGCCAGATGCCATCACCACATTCCTGTGGCAGGGAGTTCCACAGACTTAACAACATGCTGGCTAAAATATATATTTTCTTTTGTCTGTTCTCACTCTCCCAACCCTCAATTTGAGTGGATGTCCCCTTGTTCTGGTATTTTGTGAGAGGGAGACGAGCGTCCCTCTATCCACTTGACTCATGCCCTGCATTATTTTGTACTTTACGTCTTAATCATATCCCTCCCTTGGACACTTTTTTTCCAGACTAATATCCGAGGTATGTTGTCGGCAGGGCTGGAATCACCGTATTTTTACCACGCCATGCCACGAGAGTGGCCCTTGTGAGGCAAGGCTTGCCCGCCTACACACGTCTCTGCTGGTGCAACTTGGTGGCCACTGCCAGCGTTAGTTCAGTCCTCCGGGTAGTCCAGGGAGATGTTTTTGTAAATCTTTGGGGTCTAGGAACTCTATAGACCCCTATGCCCAAGTGCCTGTTAAAAGCAATCTACAGTGGTACTTTGTATAAAAGAATTAATTCGTTCCAAATGAAATTATGTTAAGCCAATTTTCCTTTATACAAATTTCCCATAGGAATGCATTGGAAACAGAGTGATCCCATTTTTATGTTGTACAGATTTTCCCCATAGGCGATTATGTTAAGCAAATTTCCCCTATATCCAGAATTTTTATGTTTCACAAATTTTATGCTATACAAACTTTGTTATACAAGGGTCCACTCTATGTGGTTTTTTTTAATCTATTAGATTTTTATACCGCCCAGCTCTATAAAATATTATTTTCTGTAATATTATTATTTGGATCTTTTTATTGTTCTTGTGTTTGATTGGTGTAAACCGGCCAAAGTTCCATTGGAAGGCGGGCGGGATAAAAAATATAAAAATAAATAAATATATAAAACTTGCCTGAGGGCTATTCTGGGTGGTTAACAATCTTACAAAAGAGGAGTTATAAACGGCCAACAACAACAAGTAAAAGGCAAATTAACCGACATTAAATTAACCGGCTTATTAACAAGCTTTCTGTTGAGTTCAGGCTAATCCCAAACTTTCTTTGTATCAGAAAATTCTGAGATGAGACAAGAGATCCGGTAATCATTCCTATCTCACAACTAGAGATGGGCACGAATCAAAAAAATGACTTGTTGTTTGGAGGGTCCGTTTTGTTTTGTTTCCATTTTTCGTGAATTTTTGCAAAAAAATCGTTTTCGTTTTCATTCATTTCGTTACCGTTTCGTTACCATTTATTTCATTCTTTGTTATTTTTTTTAGCATTTAAAGCAGTTCACTGTATTGCAGTAACGAAAACGAAACGCACGACAAAATTTCCGGTGTTTCTGTTCGTTTCGTTTCATTTTGGAGACAAAATTCGTTTGTCATTTCGTTGTGTAACGAAACGAAAAAAACGGAAATGGAAACGAAAAATTGTTCGTTTCGTGCCCATCTCTACTCATGGCTGCAACAAAGGAGAGGGTGACCCTTCCCTCAAGAAGTCGAAGGAAAGAATCGCAACCAAGGAAAGACAGAGCATTCATTTTAAGTACAGGAATTAGCATTCAGTGCCTTAGTGTCCTTCAATCAACATTCCTTAGAAACATGAAACATTATTAGAACGTCTTGGGTAGCAATGTGGCTTACACGGGTCTTTTCTCAGAGGCACCACATTCCAATAAAGTTTAAGCACTTTACAGACCACAAATGAAGCATTGAATGCAAGAAATTTATATAAAATCAACATGGCGTCACTTGGGTTCACTGGATTACAGTAGGACCCCCCGTATCCACTGATTCATTATCCACTGATTCAGTTATCCACGGATGGCAGAGGGGGAAAAAATTAAATCATTCAGCAGCCGCAAAGCATGCTGTAAAGCAAGCTATTGTTGCAAACAGCAGCTGTAAAGCAAGCTGCTGTCGCAAACAGTGGACATAAAGCAAGCTACGGTCAGGTAACAGCAATTTGGGAGTGGGTGGGCAGGGGTTCTCTCTTATCCACAGTTTTCATTATGCGCGGGAAGGCCTGGAACCAATCCCCAGCGGATACCGGGGTCCTACTGTATGTTAATTATATTAACTCCTGCCCTCAAAACTTGTTTTCTCCCCCCCCCCCTCTAAAAAAAGGAGAGGTGGGTGGCTTCCCCCTTGCAAGGTGAGCCCTTTGGAAAGAAAGCCCCAAGTTCAGTTGCCTCGGTGAGTTGTCCTCATCTCTGAAACAGACCTTGTACAAAATCAAAAGGGACATGGATGCAGTGGGCCCTTGTATAACAAACGGATTGTATAACATAAAATTTGCACACCATCAACAATGCCAGAGATAGGGGAAATTTGCTTAACAGAATCGTCAATTGGGGCAAACTCGTACAACATAATCAGGGATCACTCCGTTTTCAAGGCATTCCTATGGGAAATTTGCATAAAGGGAGATTTGCTTAACATAATTTCGTTTGGAACGAACTGATTCCTTTATACAAGGTACCGCTGTATATTTGTTGCAAAAAGAATTAAAACCTCTTCCTCCCCGCCAGGAAATTATTCCTTATTTCTGGGTTGGCTCTCTCCCTCTGAGGAGCTGTGTGGCAACTGGAGGGGGGGTGTTTTCTCCGAGGCTGGATATTCGGGGTGGGATATGGGAGAGGTGGGGGGGGGGACCAGGGAGCTCATAAAATCAGGATGTGGGGAGGATCCTATAAGGCAGGTATGTCCAAACTTTGGCCCTCCAGATGTTTTGGACCACAACTCCCACAGACTTTTGCCATTGGAGGAAATACAGGCTTGGAATTCTGGGAGTTGTGGTCCAAAACACCAGGAGGGTCGACATTTGGACATGCCTGCATAAGGACACCAAGTCCACCACCACCACCCCACACTGCTTATGGCAGGAATATGGATCATAGGCTACGGACTCAGGCGGTGGTCTCAGTTCTCTCCTCGACCGCCTCCAGCATCAGAGAGCTCGCCAACTCTCGAGGTCATGGGCTGACAGTTGCGAATCCCAGGTTCAAATCCCCACTGGGCAGTGGAGGGGGGGGAAATCACTGGAGTGTATGCGTGTGTGACTGTGATAAAACCACTTGTGAATTATCTCCCTTCCTTGGCTGTGAAGATTCTCAGCCATGCAGGTTTCTCTACATCAGGGGTCCTCAAAGTTTTCAACCAGCGGGCCGGTCCACCACCACCCAGAAACCACTGGGGGCCGGATCACAGTCCAAAAGCAGCTGCGGAGGCTGGCTTGCTCACAAAACAGGGGGTAGGTGGGGAGGTTGCAATTGGTCCCAGGGGCCGGATTCAGGACCTTGGGGGGGGGGCGCATCTGGCCCCGGGGCCTTAGGTTGAGGACCCCTGCTCTACATTGTTTAGTTTCTGTAGTACATTGGAGAAACTAAACCGCCATAAAACAAGAGGATGGCCCAAAATAGGAGAGGTAACAACTCAAGACGAGAATCATCAGTGTACACCTCCACTTGAAGGACAAAAGGGCACTCATTCAAAGATGAGGATGTACACATATTAGACAGAGAAGATAGGTGGTTTGAGAGAGGGGTCAGGGAAGCCATTCATGGGATGCATGGGATGCTGGAGACCCTCCAAATTATTAGAAGGTGGAGAGAAAGGAACTTTTAAAACCAATTTCGACTAATGGCGCTATTATTGTTGTATATATTCCCGGCTGACCAGAGGGGAGGGGGTGGCTTACAACCTGCCATGCCCTATTACTGTATTTATTTATTTTTTAAAAAATAATATACAGTACCGTGCTTTTCTCCCCAAAGCCTCCCCTCGGGCGGCCGACACGCGTGTCAGTCGCACCCCAACCGGCCCGCACGCGTGTGTGCGTGTGCGTTTGTGTGTGCGCAGACACGTGGCGGCTTTCCGGCGGCAGCGCTCTGCACGTGCCCAGAGGAGTCCCCGCAGTGGAAATAGGTGCCCTCCTCGCTCCAGCCCTGCTTCCTCCTCTTCCTCCTCCTCCTCCGTCAAGGGTGAAACCGAAAGCGGAGCTGAACGGACGCCATCTGCGGAAGGAGACGCCGAGCGGTTGCAAGCCCCCCTCCGTCTGCCTTCTTCTGCTCGCCCCTGACCTCAGCATGGTCGCCCCCCGTGGGTTGACCCTCCTCCGGGGCCAGCGGGGACCTCTGGCCTTCCTCCTCCTCCTCCTCCTCCTCTTCGGTGAGTGGCAGCCGGAGTCCACGGTGACCCCCCCAAACCCACCCACCCCCCGGGACTTTGGGCCAGCAGCCGCGGGGAGGGGGTGGGGTGGGGAGAAGGGGGTGGGGAGAAGGGGGTGGCGAGTGCCACCAGAACCAGGGTTGCCCCTTCCCCGACCGCTCGGAGAAAGATGGGGCAGGGGAGACAGGCATCCGTCGGGTGGAGCTTCCAGGGGAGGCAGGCGTCCGTCGGGTGCAGCTTCCAGGGGAGACAGACATCCGTCCGGTGCAGCTTACATAGACAGGCATCCGTCGGGTGCAGATTCTTCCAGGGGAGGCAGGCATCCGTCGGGTGCAGATTCCAGGGGGAGACAGGTATCCGTCGGGTTCGGTTTCCCTTGGCCTCTGCACACACCCTCCCTCTCTCCCTCCCCCCTGCAGGAAGAGGCAGCGTCGGAGAAGGCTTTCCCGGTTGAACGACGTCTGCTGCCGTGGGAAAGCCCCGGGGCGTGGGGAGGTTTTCCCGGGAATCGCTCCTTTCGCTTTCGTCTCCCTTGGCCCTGGGGCTGCCCGGATCCCCTGCTGGAGGAGGAGGAGGAGGAAGGTTCCTCATCCTCTTCCCTTGCTCTTTTTTCTCTATCCCTCCCACTCCTCCTCCGACGTGGATCCTGCCAGGTGCGTCGTCGTCGTCGTCTTCTCCCTCGCCGGTGCCTCGGGTGGGCTGCTGGTTCGTAGAGGAGTCGTCGTCGGGCCAAGGAGGCGGTTCGGGGATGCCCCGCGCCCTGAGCCAGCGCCCAGCCCTCCTCCTCCTGCCGCCACCCGGCCGAAGGGTGGAAGAAGAGGCCGCCTTGGAAGCCACGCTGCTGCCCCCGGAGGTGGAGCCCGGGCTCGCCTTCCAGCTCCTAGGTAGGGGACCTATTTCTTTGGGATGGGGCACATGGGATTTGTAGTCGGGAAAATGTAACTTTGCACAGGACACTCTCCCAGGCACTATACAGGCACCCCCACCTTCCGCTGGCCTGTCTTGCCAAGCGTCTGCCCTTCTCCTCTAGTTTTTCAGAGTTTTTAAGTGTGTTAGTGGGTTAAATGTGTGTCTGTGGGGTGAGGGATAGATATTTTTGTATGGTTGTACTGTTAGGCCCTGTAAAAGCTGATGTAGATTCTTTCAATCTGGTTGTTCTGCACAGGACAATGACCATAAAAGATCTATCTATCTATGGGTGCTTTTACACGACCCCTAAAATCCGAGGCAAAGGGCTCCCAGATCCAGAGCTTAAAAATGTTTTCCCACCAGCTACGGACTTAAAAAAAAAAATTAAGGATGACCACGCCGCGCATTTTCCACGCAGCGCATTGTCCAAGTACCTGGTCTCCAGGAGGTAAAAAATCTTCCAATGCGGATTGCAAAACTGTGAATGCCGGGCTCCCTTGCCTTCTGTTCGTTTTTTTGTCCCCGCTGCCCCTTTAAGAGACAGGAATCCATCCCTACAGGGCTGCTTCCACTGGCAGAGTGGAGGTGAGCCTGCATTTTATTTTTCCATTTTTTCTCGCTCCCTTCACACAGACAGGAACAATGGAGTGCGGAGGGGTGGGAACACAGGAAGAGTGACAAACCCCCACAAT
The DNA here is from genome assembly GCA_037367245.1 of Phrynocephalus guinanensis. Taxonomy (NCBI): domain Eukaryota; kingdom Metazoa; phylum Chordata; class Lepidosauria; order Squamata; family Agamidae; genus Phrynocephalus; species Phrynocephalus guinanensis. Next base: position 4,865,181 of record CM074744.1, on the reverse strand, counting down.
CTCTGGTCCGAATTTAAGTTGCCACCGGATTTTAGAGGTGTAAAAGCGCCCTATCTATCTATCTATCTATCTATCTATCTATCTATCTATCTATCTATCTATCTATCTATCTATCAGTTTCACGACCCTTTTTTCCCATTTTACAGATGGGGCAACTGAGGCTCAGGGGCTTTCCCCAGGTGGGAAGGAAGGGAGTGAGGGGCAGATGCATGGATCTGAAACAATTTTAACCTACCTTTTCTCCTTAAAACTGACCCAAGGGGGTTCGGGACAAGTAAAAGACAGTACCTAAGGTTAGTGACAACCCAATATACAGCAGCAAGAGAAACCAACACACAAAACAGACAACAAAACCACAAGTGGCACCAGGGCCTTGGGACCCTCTGGGTTGCATGAGCTGAGGGTGAAAGATTCTGACCGCTTCCTTCCTAGCAGCCGAGGCAAGGAAATAGCAAAATAGCTCATCCCCTTCTGAATGTCAGTTATTTTAAATTACTTAAAATTAAATATCATCACCATCAGGCTTTGCTCGTATAAGATGGAGTGGCATCAAGCCTTGTTACCGTTACAGCGGCTAAAACAGGACTAACAGTTGCCCTGTTTCTAAAAGTCAACATATGTTCCCAAAATGCGCAGTAGTTCTTTTATGAGCCGGTTTTTAAAATCCAGGCATCGGGTGCCTTTAAATTGTGGCAGAAGTGTGTAAAAAAATGAGCCATGCATTGTAAGTGAAGAGGGTCAGTGTCCCTGAGGACCTCCTTTGACAAATTAAATAATTGATAATTTACAGTAGGACCCCTGTATCCACTGATTCATTATCCACCGATTCAGTTAGTCAATGTTGGCGGAGGAAAAAAATTAAATAATTCAGCAGCCACAAAGCAAGCTATTGTCACAAATAGCATCTGTAAAACAAGCTACTGTCTCAAAACAACAGTCATAAAGCAAGCTACTGTCAGGAAACAGCAGTTTGGGGGTGGGTGGGCAGGTGTTCTCTCTTATCCACGGTGTTCATTATGCATGGGAAGGCCTGGAACCCATCCCCAGTGGATACCGGGGTCCTACAGTAATTGATGTTTTTCTGTATACAATAAGCGTGTTCCTTAAAAGCTCATTTTTCCCCCAAGAAATTACAAAGGAGCATAGAGACCCAATACCACCTACAGTAGCCATTCACTGAAGTTTTAAAGCGTCTTCTATGGTCCCTGTGAAGCTCTGTGTGTGTGTGCGTTTGTGTGTGTGTGTGTGAATGTGCACAGAGTAATGGCAAACGGCCTCATTGCAGTGTGTGCTTAAAATTAGTTTATTGGCCGTTTCATTGATAGAACATAGAACAGATGTGGAAAAGAGAAGTAGAGACTAAAGCCCTAATTTGTATTAACTTATGAATATAAGTGGAACCCAAGTCCAATGATGTTTAATAAGCACGGAATGATTTTATTAGCAGAAAACTAAAAAAATGTTATTAAAAATTGGTTTATTGGCAGTTTAGAGTAGTTTCTCCCCCCCCCCCCTTTAAAGTCTAAACAGAGAAAGAGAAATGCAGGCCGTTGGGTTAAAGTATTGTGAATGTTTTGTTTTCTTCCAAATTGTGCAGCATCACCTCTTGCTTTCTGTGCCCCCCCTCCTCATTTCTGTCCCCCTCCAGACCCCTCGGGGACTCTGTGGGGTGGCCGTGACCAGGGCAGCTCCCGCCCCTTCTGGCTGGGACCCGATCCGGCCAGCACGGAGGAGGCCGTCTCCTGCGAGATCAACGCCTACGTCCCTCAGGAGGCCCACGTCGCCTGGGCATCGGGGCTGGAGCCAGGCCAAGGGTGCCCCCGGTCCCTGGGGGAGGGCAAGTGGTTCATCGTCACCCTCCGGAGCCCAGAAGCCGGCTACGGGTTCAGCAGCATCCTCAACGAGGAGGGGTCCTCCCCTTGGAAACGGGAAGCGGCGGCCCGGAGCAGCGTCACCACGGCAACAGGTACCCGAAGGAAGGCGGCCATCTTGTTGCCTCAGAGCCCCCCCCCAGCTGCCACCCCGTATCCCATGTGGCAGCAAAGGTTGAAGGGTGCCAAGGAATAAAACGGAGGGACAAGAATCTGGAGCAGGAAGCATTTGGTTTTTTTTTTTAAATTTGTTTTTACTGAGGTTTCCCAGAAGGGAAAGGGGGTGTAGATGGCCTCCAACCCTTTCCCACCCTACTGAGATTCCACTGACTCTTCCACTGGAGTTTTTCTTTCTTGGCTTTTCTGAAAAAATTTTTTTTCTCTCTCTCTCTGTACACACACACACACACACACACACACACACACACACACACACACACACACACACACACACACACACACACACACACACACACACACACACACACACACACACACACACACACACACACACACACACACACACACACACACAGAGTGGTACCTCCTCTTAAGAGCAGCTTGACTTAAGAGCAGTTCAACTTAAGACCAAAAAACTGTTGGCGTTTTAACTGCTGCCTTACAAATTTTAGATGCAGTCTAAATGCAGAGACTACTTGTAGTGGTATGGGGCGGTATATAAGCAGAACACTTTGCTTTTTTTGCTTTGCTGTACTTACAATTTTATTAAAAGTTTTTTAAGATAGGGCTGCTCTACTTAAGAGTCGTTCGACTTAAGAGCATGCATTTGGAACAGATTAAACTCATAAGCAGAGGTACCACTGTGTGTATGTCTCTCTCTCTGTTTTTATCTATCTATCTACTCTCTTTGTGTGTGTATACTCTATATAAACTGTACACACACACACAGAAACACACACACAGAGTGGTACCTCTACTTAACAGTGGCTTGACTTAAGAACAATTCGACTTAAGAGCAAAAAAATTTGGCGTTTTAACTGCTGCCTTACAAATTTTAGATGCGGTCTGTTCTACTTACAATTGTATTTTTGGTTTTTTAATTTATTTTTATTTTTTATTTTTTTTAGATAGGGCTGCTCTACTTAAGACATGTTTGACTTAAGAGCATGCATTTGGAATGGATTAAACTCATAAGCAGAGGTACCACTCTGTGTGTGTGTGTGTGTGTGTGTGTGTGTGTGTGTGTGTGTGTGTGTGTGTGTGTGTGTGTGTGTGTGTGTGTGTGTGTGTGTGTGTGTCTGTCTATCTATCTATCTATCTATCTATCTATCTATCTATCTATCTATCTATCTATCTATCTATCTATCTATTCATTTTAATGTGTTTATTCTTAATTTCCACTGTATTCAAAGGACAGTGTGTGACTCCTTAACCTTTTTTTGGTTGCGTTTCCTGTCTCCTCATGGATCCTAGGAATCACGGGTTCCAAACATTACATTTTCCCAAGCTCAGCTTTGGCCTGAACAATTTCATAAAGATTGAGGATGATGAAGGCTGAATCCCCCCCCACTTTGGCAAGCAGAACTCTTGTTGGGGGGCCATATGGAGGAAAGCCTTGATTGGGGCCACGGGGCCACGCTCCGAGTACCACTGATAACGGCTATGCTTCTCCAACCCCTCTATATTCCCCCTCCCTCTGCCAGCGGTCCTGTCCGTCTTCACCCGGACGCCCCAGCTGCAGTCCCGCCTAGGCACGGAGGTGCTCCTGGACTGCGGCTTTTCTGGCCCGGCCTCCCCTTTCTCGGTGGAGTGGCGGCTGCAGCACGGCGGGGCCGGGCGGGTGGTGGTGGCCTACGACGGCGCCGCCCGGAGGATCTCCGTAGCCGAGAAAGGGGCCCGGCTTTTCCTGGACCCGGAGACCCACAACGTGTCGCTGCAGCTGCAGAACGTCGGGGTGCGCCAGGAGGGGACCTACATCTGCACTGTCTACTTACCGCATCTGCGCGTCCAGCAGGACATGGAGCTGCAGGTGGTGGGTGAGTGTGGACATGGCGTGGCAGGCGGGGGCCGGGTCTCCCCAGCGCCCCCCCTCTCTCCGGTGGGCCCTTCAGGGTTAGTTCAGCGTGCAAGCACTTCTGCTGCTTTGCTTGCTCCCAGAAGTCCGTGGAACTCCTTGCCACCGGATGTGGTGATGGCATTTGTCTTGGATGCCTTTTAACACCTCCCAAAATAAACAGAACCCAATCTCTCTTTCTCACTCTCTCTTTCATTTTGTCCCTCCCCAGAGCCCCCCACCGTCACCCTCCGCCCCAACCCCCTCTCTCTACCTCCCGGGGCCCAGGCGGAGCTGGCTTGCGAGGTCTCCGGCTTTTACCCCCAGAAGGCCGCCGTGACCTGGAGGTGGAGGAGTCCCGGGGCCGCCCCGGAGGCCCTCTTGGACACCTGGGAGTCGGGACACCGGCAGTCCCCGGACGGCACTTACACCTTCACCAGCCACGCCCGCGTCGGGCCCGTCCGGCCCCAAGACCACGGCGGCTCCTATAACTGCCACGTGGCCCACCCAGGGCTGGAGGAGGCCGGCTTGCAGAAGACCGTGAAGCTCCACGTGGCAGGTGGGTTTTGGGGTGGGGTGGGGGTGTTCATGCAGAGGGTGGGTGTGGATGGCTGTGACCATGCTGCTTGCTGGAGAGAGGTGTCTAGGAAGACAGGATGATGCAGCTCCCGCCCAGCGGAGTGAAACAGATACATAGTGACTTGCAAAGGCCCTGCCCGGTTCATTTGCAAAGCGCTGGAGTCCGAGGGCGAGCCCGGTCCACGGAACCCAGTGCCCCTTTGTAAGAGGAGCCTTGCTGAGGACTAGCAGGATGCTCAGGCTGTGAGGTGGCATGTGTTTCCAAGGCTTCAAGCAGTCAGGCAGCGCGAGAAGTCGGGTGTAAAAAAGAAGCAGAACAGCTGGAAACAGAGGCCAGGGTGGGATGTTAGGCCCTTCCTCACCCGTCTTCCTCCTCCTGCCCGCCTCCCCTCCCCGTCTCTGGCTTCCCTCCCTTCTCCAAGGTTCCTCCGGCCCGTCTTTAGAGGATGCCATCGGCTGCTTCCTGATTGCTTTCGCCCTCTTTGGATTCCTGCAGGCCTTTCTCAGGCGTGGTGAGTCACTCCTCCAGCGCCCCCCCCCCCCGGTCTCCTTCTGTGCATCCCATAATAAGCCCTTTCGCTCGTTGCTGACTTGTTTCTCTGTTGTTTCTTTGTCTTTAGCTTTTTCAGGGTCTGGAGAGAAAGCGAAATCAGAGGTAAAGTCCCAAGGGCCTTGCGAGCCTCCCGCCCGGGGTTACAATCACCCCCCACATAGTGGGATCGCAGTACCTGCACCTCGGGGCCGCGGGGGGGGGGGGCGATCATGTCACTCCGTGCCGCCCCCCTCGCTCCTCCGAGAAGCCACGGGGCGGGCGCGGGGGGCGCAAACTCAATTGAAATTCATTGAGTCAATGCATTTCAGTGGATAATTTTTTCCCATTGGGATGCATTGAGCCAATGTATTCCAATGGGGAAAATTTTCTCCATTGAAACACATTGAGCCAATGCATTTCAATGGAGACGGCCCCGGATGAGAAGTCTCGGGCGGCGGCGGGAGGTAAGATCCCGCAACACCGCCTGTGCACGCTGCCCCAAGACTTCTCGGACAGGCGCACGATCGCCCCCCTGCCCCCAGGCCCCACCCGCTTCCGCATATGGCGGATTTTTATGCATTGCGAGTGGGGTGGGTCCCTAACCCCCTCAGTCAGCGGGGGGTTACTGTATTCCTCCTGTTTTGACACTGATATTTCCCCCCCCATACCTTTGGTACTCAGGATCAGCCCCCCTGGTGCTCCCACAGGAGATGGGATGGCGCCCACCGTGGCCTCTCGGGATATCCCGGTAACCCTCGTGTGCCTTTTTCTCTCTGCAGAAGCTGGAGTGAGCTGCTCAGAGGCCAGGCTGTGCCCATTGGGAAAGGAAGAAAGCCGGGACCTCAGGCTTCAAAACCCCTTGGAGGGGGGCTCTTGCATCCTCCCCCCCCTCCCACCCCACCAGCGCCCGTCCACAACCCACCTGGTGCCCTGTCGAGAGGGAAGGCCGTTTGCTTTCCTCTCCTGCAGAGCGTGGCTTCTTCTGGTGCCCCCCCCCCACCCGTGTGGTTGCAATGCTGTGCTTTTTGTGCCTGGGAGGCTGTTTTTCTTTTGTGGTGTTGCCGTACAGAGTAGCTTCCTTTCTCCCACCCACCCTTTCTGCAATGCTCCTCCTGCTTTGGGGGCATCTCAGGGGGTCCCTTTGGCTTTGTCAGAATATGCACTGAAGAGCCCCCCCCCCCACACACACACAAAAGACACTCCATAGCAGTGTTTGCATCTCAGGAAGAGGACACCTGAACCCAAGATTCGTGCCCGTCTCTGTTCTGAGCCCCAGGCCCTTCCTAGGAGCACACAATTGGTTGTTTCCCGGAGCGAAGGTGGTAACTGTGGAGTAACTTACCCACCTCTGAGTTGTTTCTACAAGGAACTGAAAAACAATGTGCTGGGGCTCTCCCTGTTCCATGGGAACCACAGAAGTGGTTTGTGACCAGAAATTTAGACGTTGGTTATACAAATTCTCCCTATATTTCAGATTTGTAGAAATAAAAAACGTATGATCACAAAGGGGCCAGAGATGTGATCCCTTGGAATTGTCAGTACCGTCACCGAGAATTGGTTTACTGTCGTGTTTTTCAAAGACGGGCCCATGTTAAACTTGTGCAGGCATATCCAGGCAAACTAAAAACTAAAATATTCTGGTTCTCTAGAAGTTGAAAAATTATAATTTCAAGTGAGTTTTCATGGATACCTCTGGGACTTGGACGCAGAAGAAGTCAGTAGGTGCCTCCACAAAAGCTCATCTTAAGATACAGTATACTGTACTGTTTTATGGTGCCATAAAATGATGTATTTTTTTAAAAATTGCCTGGATATTTTCAGTTGCAAGTTACCAAACACTTGCTGGATAAATCCAGCCGAGCTATGAATTTCAAGGGGGTAGGAGTCAAAACCCTATTTTCCCAAGCTGATTTCCACCCCCTCTCCCTTGACGGAGGAGATCAGGCCTAGGGGGGATTCTGCCTTCTGCCACTCTCCACCCTTTTTCACTTACAATGAGATCTAGGGGTCAGAACCACAAATTTCTGGCTGGACGTTAACTCCTGGGAAAGCTCTCCTTCCTGGGGTGTGGCGTTGGAAAAGTTAAAGTTCCCGATTGACACACACACACCCTGGGGGTACGTTTGTAGCCCCACTCCCAGGACTGTCTTTTTTTTGTCGGCTGTAGGCTGTAAGCTCCTTGAGGGCAGAGCCCTCAACCTAATGTTTGTGTATATGCGTGTGTATACATATATATTATACATATACTGTATATACATATACACACACACACACACACACACACCTCTGTGTGTGTGTGTGTGTGTGTGTGTGTGTGTAGTGCAGCACCTGGCACGATGCAGATAATAGATTTTCAACTGAATCAGATGTTCGCTGAACGGATCTATCTGAGGTACAGTCGTGGGGAAGGGTTGTTTCTGGATTAACAGCCACAGAATGTTGACCATCAAAGACGGGGAGGGCCTCCTGTTTCTTCTTCTCTATTACAGGTTGCCAGCTGCTGCGTAGCTGTTTCTGAGTCACTCTTCAGACCTGGCTGTGCAGGAAATTGTGGCCGCTGTGGCTTTTCATGGTCCAGTGACAGACATGGTTGCCGTGAGGGCCCAGAAAATGCGCGGGTGGGAAAGGGGACCCTTTAAAGTCTTGCTCTGGGCCAGGATAAAGCCATCAAATTCCATGGGCCTTGCTTCTGGGTAGCAGGTACAGTTGGACCCCGATATCCGCTGGGGATCGGTTCCAGCCCTTCCTGTGGATAATTAAAACTTTACATGAGAGAGAACACCAAAAACACCAAAACTGTTGTTTTGCAACAGTAGCTTGCTTTACGGCTGCTGTTTGTGACAGTACTGTATCCTGCTTTGTGGCTGCTGGTTTTAGTTATTTTTCCCCTCTGCCAACCGTACATAACTGAATCAGTGGTTAATGATCCGTGGGTGGAAGGAGAATTTATTTATTTATTTTTATACTTATTAACCACCCTGTTTTCCCGTGGGAACTCTGGGAGGTGTAAAACACATTACAAAAAATAGCAACTGCCGAAATCTGCAAACCCAGAATATACCCAATCAAAGTACAAGTAATGAAGAAAATAATAATAATACAAATAAAAAGATGATAATAATATGAAGATACTAAAAATTAGTAAACATGAAATAGACATAGCACTTCAAACAGCCATAAGATAGTCAAAATCCAGTGCTAGCAGTTATACAGACTAAACAAAATCACAGCGTGCTCAGAGGTCCCCAAAGCATTCCTTGAAGAGTCGGGTCTTAAATGCCCTTCTAAAGGCCGACAGCGAATCCACCAGCCTGGTCTCCATTGGCAGTTTATTCCAATATGCAAGGCAGCCACCGAGAAGGCCCGGTTCCGGGTAGAAACCCTTCAGGCCTCTCTAGGTGTGGCCATCCGGAGTGAAAGGGATAATGAAGTTCTGGTTGGTCGGGACGAGGTTGATCTCTGGGAGTTGGACCCCAATATCCGCTGGGGATCGGTACCAGCCCTTCCTCTAGATAATTAATACTGTGGATATGAAAGAACAAAAAAAACCCACCAAAACTATTTTGCAACAGTAGCTTGCTTTTCGGCTGCTGTTTGTGACAGTAGCCTGCTTTGTGGTGGCTGGTTTTAGTTTATATATTTCTCCCTCTGCCAACCATAGATAACCGAATCAGTGGTTAATGATCCGTGGGTGCAAGAATTATGGGACAGGAATGGCTCTAACAAGAGTTACAGCTTGCCTAAAGGCAGCTGTTGATGGGTGAGGGAGGTAAATTTGTTTCATGGTTTCTGTACTTAAATGTGTGCCCTGCCTTGATTAGGTAGTTAGTTGTGATTCTTTCCTTCGACTTCAGAGGGGAAGGCCGCCCCCTTCCTTTATTTCGAGCTGTAAATAAACAAATCTGGATCTCTGCTTGTCTCCTGGGTGCTCCTGCCTAGGAGAGGGTAGGTGATGCTTTAATCCAGGCCTCCCCTGAAACCCTTCTGACTTCTAAACCATTCATTTCAATTTTTTCAAAGTCTGTTACATATCTACATTTACTTGTTTGTTTATTTTGAATATTTTTACCCCACCTTTCTCCTTGGAAAGGACCCAAGGTGGCTTACATTAATGAGGGACAATATACAGTCCAGAACATTTCAGATATATGTTACGAACAGGGAATTAGAAGAGCCATCTTAGATTAGAGCTACAAAGACATGCAGGAAGAAAATCAATGTCCATTATGAGGGGTGGAAAGTAACATGGAGCATGGAGAGAAACTCCTTGTTCCCTGAGCTCCTTGCCCTCTAAAGATGCCAGCCACAGAGTCTGGCGAAACATCAGGAAGAAAAACGTCCACAACACAGCCAAAGGGCACAGAAAACTTGCAACAGCTCTAAAATGGAAAACACTGGCGTTCTTATGAAATCAGTCAATGCAATCATGTGTGGTAGGTAATCCATATAAAGTCACATAGTATTTCTTTATTTTTTATTTTGAATATTGTTACCTTACCATTCTGTTTCGAAAAGGACCCAAAGCGGCTTATAAGAATGAGTAGAAAGTCCCTCATTCAGGGAAATTGTGCCTGAAGAGGAAGGTCTTTGCCTGCTTCCGGAAAGACAGCAGAGACGGGGCAGTCCTGGCCTCCAGCGGGAAGGAATTCCAAAGTCTGGGCACAGCAGCCAAGAAGGCCCTTTCATGTGTTCTTCTGAGACGCTCCTGTGAAGGGGGCGGGATGGAGAGAAAGACTTCTCCTGATGACCTTAACACCCGAGCCAATTCATACTGTGAGATTCCACCTTTGAAGTAGCTTGGACCCAGGCCGTTTTGTGCTTTGTAGGTTAAGGTCAGCACCTTGAATTCTGCCCAGCAGGGGATTGGCAGCCAGTGGAGCTGCTTGAGACGGGGTGTAATGTGATCTCTGTAATTAACGACATTCAACAATCTGGCTGCTGAGTTCTGGACCCATGGAAGTTCTGGACCCCACATACGAGTGCATTACAGTAGTCCAGCCGGGAGTTCACTAGGCCATGTGTCACCGTGGCCAGAGCAGGTTTCTCTGCTTTGGTATGTACAACAATACAGAAACATCACACTAAAATAAAAGCCATTCAAAGCAATTATAGAGAACAACACAAAATGTGGAGGGCATGAAATGGGAACAGAGAGAAAAGGGGATTTTCACCGTATCACCTCTTGAAGGAGTCCTGCCAGGAGGAGAAAGGAGGACTTCTGCCCTGCCGGGGATTATCAGATGTGTTCTCTATCCGAACGTTTTCCCACACTCCAGTTACCTGGAAGGCTTCTTCCCTGTAAGGAGTGTGTCTTATCTAAGAAGGTTTGTGAGGCGACTGAAAATATTTCCACACTCCACACTGTTCAATAGCTGGGTGGATCCTAAGGTGTGTAGAAAGACAACTAGAACGACAGAAATTCACTTCTCAGTCCTGAAAATCAAACGGCTTCTTTCCTGTGTGGGTTCTGTGATGCTTAGCAAGGCTTCCAGATTGACTGAACCTCTTTCCACACTCCAGACATTCAAATGGCTTCTCGCCTGTGTGGGTCCTGTGATGGCTAGCAAGGTTTCCAGATTGACTGAACCTCTTTCCACACTCCATACATTCAAATGGCTTCTCACCTGTGTGGGTCCTGTGATGCTTAGCAAGCGTTCCAGAATCACCAAACCTCTTTCCACACTCCAGACATTCATGTGGCTTCTCGCCTGTGTGAGTCCTGTGATGGCTAGCAAGGTGATAAGAATGACTGAATCGCTGTCCACACTCCAGACATTCATGTGGCTTCTCGCCTGTGTGGGTCCTGTGATGGCTAGCAAGGTGATAAGAATGACTGAATCGCTGTCCACACTCCAGACATTCATGTGGCTTCTCGCCTGTGTGGGTCCTGTGATGCGTAGTAAGGTGTTCAGAACGAATGAATTTCTTTCCACACTCCAGACATTCAAATGGCTTCTCGCCTGTGTGGGTCCTGGCATGTCTAGTAAGGTGTCCAGCATGACTGAATCTCTTTCCACATTCCTCACATTCAAACGGCTTCTCTCCCGTGTGGGTCCTGTGATGTCTACCAAGGCTTCCAATTTGACTGAACCTGGCTTCCCGCCTGTGTGTGTTCTCAGGTGTGTATTTAGGTCTCTAGAACATTGAAGCCTCTTTCCACACTCCAGACATTCGAATGATTTCTCTCCTTCGTGAATTTTCTTATGGAAATGAAATTTTGATCTGCTAGTCAAAGATTTTCCATACATGGTGTGCTCATCATTCCTTTCCTCTCCTCTGGATATTTGCTGAACCACTTGGTCTTTCCCTTGACAAGTAATAGATTTGTCCATCTTTTTGTATATATGTTTTCCTCTAAGCTTCTTCCTTCTGGTTTGATTCTCAGCACCCACTTTTGCATCTGAACATTCAGCCTCTTCCTCTGGCGCTTGGTGTTTTCCTTTTCAATTTCTTCTCTACAGGAACTTACCTGCTAAAAAACAGGCAAGATATAAGTGACTACGGAAAACAAAATGGCAAATCAAGTAACAGACCGAACGAACTGCCATGGAGGGTGCAGGGGAATGAAACCCAGCTCTAGCGAGGTCCCACCTCCACCAACATCCTCAGTGAGGTGGCCAATTGCAGCACCAATAAAGATGCTGAGGAAAACCAGGGGATTTATCACACTCCTCCAGTAAGAGTATGTGAGGGAAATTTGTGTTGGGATTATCCATGTGAGGTCCAGCATCAGAAATGGATGCAAAGTATTCCATAGCCTTCATATGTTTTTATATCATTTTGTATCTAACTCACAGAAAGTTACACTGGGTGGTCATTCCTCTTGCAAAGGAATTTATGGTGCTTCTGGTTTCCTTCAAAGCAACCACTCAGGTAGTCTTGGTTATTTGGAAGGAACATTGCTTCTCATGCCCAGGAAATACCAGATACACATCTATAGGTTGAGATACAGAGAGCTTCACAGTAATATCCGTGAAGAATCCTGGGATCATTATCACTCCAAGGCAGGCGATGATGTCCAAATGTGGAAAGGAGGGGAAGAGCCCTTCCTGAGTGCCTCCCCCCCCCCCCTGTCTTGGAAGGGACCCCAAGGGGAGAAGGAGGGAAGGCCAGGAACCAAAGGAAAGGCAAACATCCCTGATTGGGAATAATGAGAAAGGGGGGGGGGAGTCAGGAGGAGTGGAAGAGGCAGGAGAAGAACCTTCCTAGTAGCACAGTTAGCACGAGGGGGAATAGAAAGAGAAATCAACCCACAAACTCCAAGGAACCAGTTATGAATGACTCTTGGGATCACCTTGGACCCTGCCCCCCAAACTGGCTTTTGGTTTCCCCACTCACTCCCTCCAAGGACATTTTGATGGCTGAACTGGGCGAGGAGGGGCGTAAGAGATGGGGGGGTGGGAGAATCAATGAACACCCCCCCAAAAAAAGCCCTCTTTCCGATCCCTCTCCCAAAGGCCTTCCCTGGTGACCTGGAGGACGAAGGACACCCCCCAACCCCCCAGGGATCATTTTTGCCCCCCCCAGCCACTTCCTGTTGGAGAGTTCCCTTGATGGACCCCATTCAGGCGGAACAAACCTCAGCAGAGGCGCTGCCTTTTTTAGCTCGGGAGTAACGAGACCCCCCCTCGTTTCCAGTCCAGTTCCTTTCCTCCTCCTCTTCCTCCTCCCTCCGGGAAAAGTAACGCCCGTTCCTTTTCAGACCAACGCCCCAGCTCTCATGGGGGGGGGTCTGGAAGGGCCAACACGGGGCCCACAGGATGGAGGGGGGGGGGTTCCAACCTCTTCTGTTCCTTCCCTCCCTCCTTCTTCCACTCCATCACCCAGAATCCCCCCCAGCCAGCACTGACCATGGGAGTTGTAGTCCAAAGGGACGACTCTCCCGCCAGGAAACTTGGGAAATTTGATATCTAGAGGCAAAGAGCCTAAAGGAGGCGAAATTCTCTCACCCCTACCCGGCCATGCCTGGCGATGGGAGTTGTAGTCCAGAAGAGGCCATGGCGCGCTTCTCCCTCCCCATCCAGAGGCGGGAAAGAGGAGGAGGAGGAGGAGGACCAATTTCGCCTCCCCAGCCCTTATTTCCTGCCTCTCTAGGAATTTCCCAAAACTCGACTGCTTTTAACCCTCTCCCGGCCACGCTTCTTTTTGGGATGGGGGTGTCTTTGGGGTTTGCACCTTGCGGGTTCTCGAAAGATAATCCGGCGCCCCATCATTCCGCTGGGCTGCCTGATTTCGGAGTGGATGTGAACCTAAGAAGTAATCAATAAAACACTCTCCTGCCTTAAAAGCTTCTTGGAATTTAGACAGTGTGACCCAATTATAAAAAGCCCTCTAATAAAAAGAGACCTGGATTTAGAATCATCGCTGGGTCGGAAGGGACCTTGGAGGTCTCAAATTTTTGGCCCAGTTATCCATGTTTGTCTGCCCCTATCATTCCGCTTGGCCCTCTGATTCGGAGTGGAGGTGAACACGTGTAGCATCCTTTCCCCACGATAATTCATATGCAAACCTTGAGCCATTCTGGGAGGCAGGAGAAGCACCCAGTGGGCCAGCTTTGGAGGTAAAATTAAGACCACCCTTAAGAGAGAGAAAAATAATCATCTGAACACGATAGAACCCCCCCCCCCGCTTGGTTGCAGAGGATCATCAGTCCTTAGGGAAGAGCCAATACACGTGTTCCTGGCTGGGGAAGTCCCGGTAGTGCTGGCTGGGAAGCCAGGGAAGCCATTTTAGAGACGGAAAGATAAAGGAGGCATTTTAGGGAAGGGCAAGTCACCACCACCACCAGCAGCAACACCTGGCGTAAAAAGAAAAAGAAAAAAAGGCAGGTATTGAGACAAGCAGTGAGAATCCACAGAGCGGCCATGTCAAGTGAGGGCAGGTGGTACGGATTAAAATTATGACATCTAAACGGGCTCTTATTGGAAAGAAAATCTTGTAATGAATAAGTCAAAATGGCTGGATTTTTTTCTCCCACTGGATTCTGTCAAGAAAAAAAGTCCAGTTGTCAGGACTCCGCTTCCACATCCCGTACTCAAAATGGCCGCATCGCCTTCGCTTCCCAGTTTTTGGAAGTGGAGAAAATGGCGACGCGCACATGGCGACCTCGACGTCGCCCGCTTCCTGCCTTCTCCCTTCTCAGGGTACTGCCTTGGCAAACTCTCTCCATCTCTCTCTGGCGGTCACTGCGCCTCGTGGCGCAGTGGTTAAATGCCTGTACTGCAGGTAAAACTGTGCTCACGGCCTGGGGGTTCAATCCCTGGTAGCAGGCTCAAGGTTCACTCAGCCTTCCATCCTTCTGAAATCCGTAAAATGAGTACCCAGCTTGCTGGGGGGGGGGGGGGGGCAATGTGTAGCCTGCACACTGTAATTAAAAAATTGTAAACCGCCCAGAGACTACTTGTAGTGGTATGGGGCGGTATATAAGCAGAAGCAGAACACTTTACTTCCCGTCCGTTTTGTCTCTGTTACTGTTGCGCTTAGGAGCGGTTAAAAAAAGAATGTTACTTCAATGAAGATGAACTAAAGTCAGAGGAAGAATTCCAAAATCCAAAAGTGACATTAGATTGGTGGGCAAAATCACAATTGACCTCGAGGTTTGTTAAAGATAAGAAAGAGGGTTTTTATATAGAGAGAACTGAACTGGATAAACTGCTCTTGGGAACAGAAGGAAAGCTGATTCAGAAAATTTATAAATACATGTTAGAGTTGAAAATGCAGGATGAAATTGTGAACGACTGTATGATATTATGGCCTTCTCCCTTCTCAGGGCACTGCCTTGGCAAACTCTCTCACAAGGGGAGGGGGGGGCAAACAGCCTCTGTGGTAATCCACGGAAAGGCACGAGACGCAGAGGCCTTGAAAAGTGGGGTCCTGGGACGTGGCCTTGGCTCCCACGCCAGCGATGGAAATCCAGGCGCAACGGAGGAAACCAGCCCAGCAGCCCAGATGCTGGCCAGCCAGGGAGGAGATGGCGAGAAAGCCCGCTGGGTTCCCTCCCAAGAGTCTCGGGTGCATCTTCATGATCAGCAGATCAGCAGGAATGGAAGAGAAGCGGTGCGGTGGAGTGGACAGAGAGAGGCAGGCTAGGGCTCCGGAGTCCTGGGTTCGAAATCTCTGCTTCGCCACAGGAACTGATGGGTGGACGGGTGAGTGGGTGGCACTGCAGGGGGTGGGAGGCTTTGGGGAGGGGGGGGAGTGTTCAGCTTGAGCCGCTGTTTGGAGGCTTTCCCACATGTTAAGCGGCTGGGGGGGTGTTCTGCCAAGGTGCCCTCCTGCCTGGGTTCTTTGGCTGGAGAAAACCAGGGGGCACCCCAGTCCTTCTTCCCCACCCGCTCACCAAGACTTCCAGGAGGCATGTGCCACTCGGTGCCAGAGCTCTGCTTTTGCAGACAGGAGGCCCTGGGTCTTGCCCTTGGCCGCATCTCGAGGGCACCCTCCTCGCGGGACGTTAGGCTCTCAAGTCTTGGGCCTTGGTGCTCCGTGGTTTTCACAGTCTGGTGCGCCTGGTTTGGAGAACAAACAGGTGCAAAGGCCACCGAGATCAACGCCGGCCTCTCGGGAGGCCCAAGAGGTGGAGGAGATGCCTGTTGGCGGTGGTGGTTTGGGGAGAGGGAAGCAGGCACGACGGCTCAGGTGGGGGCTGACTCCTTCCCCCCCCTCCTGGCAAGGTCGGCGGGATGACGGGACCCAATCTTCTGTCCTCAGAAGACCTTGGACTACAAGGCCCAGAAGCCTTCCCCACTGGCCAGGATTTCTGGCGAGTTGTTGTCTAAGAACATCTTGGGGACCCAGGGTTGGGGAACCCCTCAGCCTGGGGGACCCCTTCTCTGTAAGAGTGACCTCGTGGCCAGATGGGCGGCAGAGAAATCCAATCAGTCCCTAAAAGTCAATGAAGAAGTCAGACCCCCCCTCCCTCTTCCTCCTTGAAAAGTCAGCCAACGCCGGCTTCTGCTTGAAGGGCGTTGGGCCTCCCACTTAAGTGCCCCCTCGCCTTCTGCCATGCCAAGGGGCGCGCAGTCCCAAAGGAGACTTCGGCTGTGAGGTTCAGCCAGCCTGTCCTTCTGGGCGCCTTTTCCTGGTTGTCTGAATCCACCACCTCAGTTCTTGGGTTGGAGGGCAAGCTTTATATCACGTGAGGTCCCCACCAATACCTTTTTTGCTCAGGATCAGGCCTCTTGGTGCTCCCACAGGGGACAGGATGTCACCCACCGTGGCCTCTCAGGATATCCCGGTAACCCTCGTGCGCCTTTTTCTCTCTGCAGAAGCTGGAGTGAGCTGCTCAGAGGCCAGGCTGCGCCCCTTGGGTTGGGCTGCGAAGAGGAAGGACGAAACCCGGGATGGGACCTCAGGCTTCAATACCCCTTGGTCGGCGCTTGCATCCTCTCCCCCCGCCCCGTGCCCATCCACAACCCACCTGGTGCCCTGTGTGAGAAAGGAATTGGGGAGAACCCAAGAAAGGTGGTTGGGTCGTCCGCTGTCAGAAGAGAAGACCCTATTAAAGAGGAGTTGAAGGAAGAAGAATTAAAGGTTGAGAGAGAGGAAGGAGAAATGCCAGGAAAACTATTTTTTAGTAAACAAGGACAGGTAGACAGTGAATCTTTTGAGAAATTAGAGAAAGAGGAAGTTAGCAATAGATTTAAGGAAGGTTACATGGCCATAGTAAGAGAGGTGAAATTATGGGAGGATATATATTCGGAATTACAAGATATTAGTGTAGAGATAAAGAATGCTGGAACTCAGACGGAAAAGGAAGAAGAGAGGATGGCTGAGCGAAGAGGAGTGGGTATACAAGTGGGAAAAGGAATGAAAGACCATAAATCCAATGCCACTCAAACGGATGTGATTAAGGGAAAAGAAGTTAAATCACAGGGAATTCAGGTAGAGGAAATAAAAAACATAAACATGTGGTAGGAAAGGCGTGGCATATTGGAATTCAGGTAAAGATGGACCAAGAGAAAGTAACTAAGGCAATTGGAGTTCAGGTGGAAGATAGAAAGAAGAATCAAGTGTTCTTAGAGAAGGGAATACAGACAGAGGAGCGCGAGGAAGAAAGGGGAAGGAGGGGGGAAGAACGAGAGGGTGCGCGAGGAAGAGAGACGGTTAAGGGAATAACGATATTCCAGGAACGGGAGATTCAGACGGAAGGAGAGTTAAGTAATGAAGGAAGAATAAACTTAATCTCCTCAAACCCTAGGGAATTTGCTAGGGTTAATGTGAGTGGAAATCAACCCTTCTGGGGAATTAGGGGAAGTAGACTCGATCCAAATCCACCTGGATGGATTCCAGGTTGGGGGTGGGAACACCCACTTCGAGCACCCCTTCCAACCCCAAGGAATATAGTTGGTGGCTTATGGAAGAAAACACCAACAAACAATTCAAAGTGAGCAAGAATCCCTTTTTTGGAAATGAAGAAGTTGTATCTAGAAGTTCCGATCCCAGTTTAAATATCCCTGTTTTAACCCCGCAACATAGTTACGACAATGTACAAGGAAGAAACAAACAACTCTGTGAAACCTTTAATAAAAATTTATTTGATTTTCCATCGGATCAAGCATCACGAATTATTTCTGCGTCTGAACCTTTAATTAATTTCAACGAACCCTTACAAACTGGCGCCCAACGTGGTCAAGATTGCATCCGGAATATGAATGAAGAAACCGTTTGGTTCCAAGATGCAATTAAAAGACAAGAAAAAATGATTGATGCCTTGGTGGAACAAAATAAACTATTACTTCAACGTATACCACAACCAAATCAGACAGAACAAAATAATCCAATATCGAACAAACAGAAGATAATAACATCGGTGGAAAACAAGGGAAACAAATTTCCAATAAAGATGCAGAAAATGACCACAACAGATGATATAGAGACATATCTAAATACGTTTGAAAGGACAGCTATGGCAGCAAAGTGGCCAAGAGATCAATGGGCTATAATACTAACGCCGTGCCTGACGGGAGATCTCCAAATGGTAATTGATGCGTTAGGGCCAGAAGACGCATTAAACTATGAGACAGTAAAAAGAAATATTTTGCTTACATTCAACATATCTGATGAGGCATATAGGAAAAAATTCAGAGAACTCAAATTGCAATCTGGAATGCATCTCCGACCCCTTGCACAAAAGATGAAAGCAATGGTCATTAAATGGCTACAACCAGATAAAAAAACATTTGAAGATGCAATAGAACAAATAGTAATTGAACAATTACTTACAACTGCAACAAGTTCTGTTCATAATTGGGTAAAAAGAAACCAGCCGAAAACGTTAGAGGAAGTCATCGTTCTTCTAGAAAATTACCACCAAAACAACGATAGGATACAAGGATCTCGCGAGACTACAGGATTCAACGAGAAGATAAGAGACAAAATGGCGGCGCCCGGAGAAAGAGACAAGCCACAAAAATCAACAGTAATGCAAGGAGAAAAAAGAATGCAAGAACCCCAAAAGGCAACATTAGCCGCGAGATTCGGAAAACAACAGACTTGGGGTGCAGCGGATCGACAGACGATGCCATATGGGACAGAAAAAGAACGCAAGGCAGGATGTTTTAACTGCGGTTCCACGCAACATTATAAACGGGAATGCCCGCGATTAACTTGTGCATGGGCGGGAACTAAGGGCCAAAATCGGGACATAACAATGGACAATACACCTAAAGGGTGGGAGATAAAAGTGTTGGTGAATGGGGAGGAAAAAACAGCTTTGGTGGATACAGGATGCACACAATCTCTAGTAAAAAACCTGATTAATGGAGGACCGAGTGAAGATATAGCAGTACAATGTATCCATGGAGACTCAAAAATTTATAAAAATACATGGGCGGATGTGGTGGTACAGGGTAAAATGTATAAAATGAAGCTGGGAATTGTACCAACACTGGCAAAAGATATGCTCTTAGGCAGGGATTGGATAGGTATTAATGGTTTTATATCCTCTCAGGAAGCTATGTGTTCAGGAGTCACACCACCCGACCAACGACCCTGGAAGACGATGACACAACAATGGACAGACATGACACAAGCTGACAGGACACGGGTGAGATTATGGCAACAGGAGGATGATTCTTTAGAGGTTTTAAAACTACAAGCTAGACAAGAAGGATCAGTACAAGTAGGAAATACTGGCATAGAGATAAGAAATGGACTGTTATATCACATTGATAAAGAAGGAAATGACAGACTAATAGTACCAAAAGGGTGCAGGCAATTAATATTGACATTAGCTCATGACCTTCCACTATCTGGACATTTGGCTAGAGACAAGATGCAAGCACGAATAACGAAACGATTTTGGTGGCCAAATATCAATACAGATGTAGACACATATTGTAAAACTTGTCCAAATTGTCAAAAAAGCCAACCTAAACCGCCAAAAGGAGCAGAGTTAATTCCGATGCCACTCATGGATAAGCCTTTTGAGCGGGTGGGATTAGATATAATTGGCCCATTAAAACGGTCAGCAGGGGGTCATACACATGTATTGGTAATTATAGATTATGCAACAAGATATCCTGAAGCAGTTCCTCTTAGAACAACCACTGCTAAAGTGTTAGCTAGAGAACTCCTTCAAATATTTAGTAGAGTGGGATTCCCAAAGGAAATCCTGACAGATCAAGGCTCGAATTTCATGAGTAACACTTTAAGAGAAATGTGGAAGATCTTAGATGTGAAACCTTTACATACCACTGTATACCACCCACAGTGTAACGGATTGGTTGAGAGATTTAACAAAACTTTAAAACAAATGCTAAGGAAAGTAATTAATGAAACCCCTTCAAAGTGGCATTTGATGATAGCGCCCCTAATGTTTGCCATTAGGGAAGTGCCACAATCTTCCACAGGATATTCTCCATTCGAATTGTTATATGGATCCAACCCACGAGGGATCCTAGATTTGATAAGGGAAAGATGGGAAGAAGGGAAAGATGATTCTGTATGCACGGTGAAACATGTCATAGAAATGCGAGATAGGTTACGCATCGCACAAAGTTTGGCGAAACAGAATTTAAAAAATGTACAATATAAGCAAAAACAACGATATGACAAAAAAGTTAGAACACGACAGTTACAAGAAGGACAGAAGGTCTTATTACTATTACCCTCTGAGCAGTCGAAGTTATTTGCTCAGTGGCAAGGACCTTACACGGTGATAAAACAACTTAATGATGTAGATTACGAAATAGCAACTCCAGACAGGAAAAAGAAAACAGGAATATATCATATAAACTTATTGAAAAAGTGGGAACAACGTGAAGTATATTGGGTTACAACTGGGGAAGATGAATTGGGACCAGAGTGGGATAAAGGAAAAGGGGAATTAACAATATGTCAAAGATTAGATGAGAAACAACAAAATGACCTCAAATTAATACAACAAGATTTTGATGATGTATTCTCAGATAAGCCGGGTAAAACAGATTGGGCAGAACATAAAATAGACACACCAACGGGCATTGTGATACGAGATCACGGTAGACAGTGGCCTCGCCATCTAATACCCATAATAAAAGAAGAAGTAGATAAAATGATACAACTAGGGGTGATAGAACCCTCCAACAGTCCTTGGCGGAGCCATCCCGTGGTTGTTCCAAAACCAGATGGGACGATAAGATTTTGCATTGACTTCAGAAAGATAAACAAAGTATCAAAATTCGATGCATATCCTATGCCTAGAATAGATGAGGTATTAGATAGATTAGGAGAAGCGGAGGTCTTATCGTCGTTAGACCTTACAAAAAGGATACTGGCAGGTGCCATTACGGAAAGAAGATAGGGAGAAAACTGCATTCGCAACACCCCAAGGGCTCTTTAATTTTACGTTTATGCCATTTGGGCTCCACGGAGCAGGAGCCACTTTTCAGAGATTGATGGATAGGGTACTGGCACCGTATAAAGATTTTGCAGTAGCTTATATAGATGATATAATAATTTTTAGTAAAAACTGGACGGAACATATGGAACATTTAAGACAAGTTTTACAACAACTTCGTAAAGCCGGTTTAAGAGTAAACCCTAAAAAAAAATGTAAAATAGCTCGAAATAACATTGACTTCCTAGGTTTTAAAATACAAAACGGAAAAATACTTCCTCAAAATGACAAAGTAGATAAATTATCTAAATGGCCAATTCCAAAAACGAAAAAAGATGTTCAACGATTCTTGGGATTGGCAGGATATTACAGACAATTTATAAAAAAAATTTCAAATATAGCAGCCCCATTAACAGATCTGACCAGGAAAGGAAGGGCCAAACATATAAAATGGGGGAAGCAAGAACAACAGGCTTACGACACATTAAAAGAGAAATTGTGCTCATACCCGGTGCGTCACGCTCCAGATTTCAGGTATCCATTCATATTACAGACAGATGCCTCAGACAGGGGAATTGGAGCAGTACTTGCGCAGAATATTCGGGGTGAAGAACACCCAATATTGTTTATTAGTAGAAAATTAAAAGATAAAGAATTACATTATGCTACTATTGAAAAAGAAGCATTGGCAGTAAAATGGGCTGTTACTTCTTTACAATATTACCTTTTAGGAGCGAAATTTACGTTGGTAACTGACCATGCTCCCCTGTTATGGTTAAGTAGAATGAAAAACTGTAATCCACGGCTTACTCGATGGTATCTAACCTTACAACCGTTTGCTTTTGATATACAATATAAAAAGGGAGGAGAGCACACTAATGCCGACTATTTTTCTCGACAGGGACCTTGGGTGTGCGAAGAGACCAGGCGGACGACCAACTTGGTGGGGGGGGTGTGTGAGAAAGGAATTGGGGAGAACCCAAGAAAGGTGGTTGGGTCGTCCGCTGTCAGAAGAGAAGACCCTATTAAAGAGGAGTTGAAGGAAGAAGAATTAAAGGTTGAGAGAGAGGAAGGAGAAATGCCAGGAAAACTATTTTTTAGTAAACAAGGACAGGTAGACAGTGAATCTTTTGAGAAATTAGAGAAAGAGGAAGTTAGCAATAGATTTAAGGAAGGTTACATGGCCATAGTAAGAGAGGTGAAATTATGGGAGGATATATATTCGGAATTACAAGATATTAGTGTAGAGATAAAGAATGCTGGAACTCAGACGGAAAAGGAAGAAGAGAGGATGGCTGAGCGAAGAGGAGTGGGTATACAAGTGGGAAAAGGAATGAAAGACCATAAATCCAATGCCACTCAAACGGATGTGATTAAGGGAAAAGAAGTTAAATCACAGGGAATTCAGGTAGAGGAAATAAAACATAAACATGTGGTAGGAAAGGCGTGGCATATTGGAATTCAGGTAAAGATGGACCAAGAGAAAGTAACTAAGGCAATTGGAGTTCAGGTGGAAGATAGAAAGAAGAATCAAGTGTTCTTAGAGAAGGGAATACAGACAGAGGAGCGCGAGGAAGAAAGGGGAAGGAGGGGGGAAGAACGAGAGGGTGCGCGAGGAAGAGGGACGGTTAAGGGAATAACGATATTCCAGGAACGGGAGATTCAGACGGAAGGAGAGTTAAGTAATGAAGGAAGAATAAACTTAATCTCCTCAAACCCTAGGGAATTTGCTAGGGTTAATGTGAGTGGAAATCAACCCTTCTGGGGAATTAGGGGAAGTAGACTCGATCCAAATCCACCTGGATGGATTCCAGGTTGGGGGTGGGAACACCCACTTCGAGCACCCCTTCCAACCCCAAGGAATATAGTTGGTGGCTTATGGAAGAAAACACCAACAAACAATTCAAAGTGAGCAAGAATCCCTTTTTTGGAAATGAAGAAGTTGTATCTAGAAGTTCCGATCCCAGTTTAAATATCCCTGTTTTAACCCCGCAACATAGTTACGACAATGTACAAGGAAGAAACAAACAATTCTGTGAAACCTTTAATAAAAATTTATTTGATTTTCCATCGGATCAAGCATCACGAATTATTTCTGCGTCTGAACCTTTAATTAATTTCAACGAACCCTTACACCCTGTCGATACAGAAGGCCATTTGCTTTCCTCTCCTGCAGTGTGGCTTCTTCTGGTGCCCCCGTGGTTGCAATGCTGTGCTTTTTGTGCCTGGGAGGTTTTTTTGTTTTAGTTTTTGGTGGGGGTGCCGTACAGAGTAGGTTCCTTTTTCCCACCTACCCTTTCTGCAATGCTCCTTCTGCTTTGGGGGCATCTCAGGGGGTCCCTTTGGCTTTGTCAGAATATGCACTGAAGAGCCCCCCACCCACACACAGATGCCAAAAAAAGATACTCCATAGCAGTGTTTGCATCTCAGGAAGAGGACACCTGGATCCGGTTTTGTTTAGTTCTCAGAAAGGGCCCTTGATCCGCAGGGGCTGAGGAGTGATGGGGGGGGCTTCATGTCAGGTACAGGACCCGCAGGGCCTTCCTGCTGACTGAATCTGCAGCTTCTCTGGTCGGGCGGCCTCCCTTCTGCATCAGGTTTGAGAGCTTTGCACTAGAGATGGGCACAAGCCCTCAAAGCAGCGGTTTGTGTCAGTTCGCTGGTTGCCGGGACAAGTGTTCTGTGTGGCCTCTTCCTCCAGGGGGCACTGCTTCTGAGTGGCCACCCCCCCCCCCCGGAGGAGGTGGGCTGGGGAGCGCCGAGCACCTGTTCCACCAGTAAACCGCAACGAAGCAACGAACCGCTGAACCCAAGATTCGTGCCCGTCTCTGTTCTGAGCCCCAGGCCCTTCCTAGGAGCGCACAATTGGTTGCTTCCAAGGGCGAAGGTGGTAACTGTGGAGTAACTTACCCACCTCTGAGTTGTTTCTACAAGGAACTGAAAAACAATGTGCTGGGGCTCTCCCTGTTCCATGGGAACCACAGAAGTGGTTTGTGACCCGAAATGTGGAGGCTGGTTATACAAATTCTCCCTATATTTCAGATTTGTAGAAATAAAAAACGTATGATCACAAAGGGGCCAGAGAAGTGATCCCTTAGAATTTGTCAGTACCATCACTGAGTATATTGGTTTATACTCGTATTTTTCAAAGACGGAACCATGTTAACCTTGTGCAGGCATATCCAGGCAAACTAAAAAGTAAAATATTCTGGTTCTCTAGAAGTTGAGAAATTATAATTCCAAGTGAGTTTTCATGGATACCTCTGCAATTTGGAAACAGAAGAAGTATGTAGGAGCATCCACAAAAACTCACCTTGAGGATACATTGAATTGTTTTCATGGTGCCATAAAATGATAGATAGATAGATAGATAGATAGATAGATAGATAGATAGATAGATAGATAGATAGATAGATATTTTAAAAATTCCCTGGATATTTTCAGTTGCAAAGTTAGCAAGTACTTGTTGGATAAATCCAGCCAAGCTGTGAATTTCAAGGGGGTAGGAGTCAAAACCCTATATTTCCAAGCTGATCCCCCCCATTGATGGAGGAGATAAGGCCTAGGAGGGGATTCTGCCTTCCGCTACTCTCTACCCCTTTTCACTTACAATGAGATCTAGGGGTCAGATCCACAATTTTCTGGCTGGACGTTAACTCCTGCGAAAGCTCTCCTTCCTGGGGTGTGGCGTTGGCAAAGTTAAAGTCCCAGAATGACACACACACACCCTGGGGGTACGTTTGTAGCCCCACTCCCAGGCCTGTCTTTTTTGTCTGCTGTAGACTGTAAGCTCCTTGAGGACAGAGCCCTCAACCTGATATGTATGTGTGTGTCTGTCTGTCTCTGTGTTTTGTGCAGCATCTGGCACAATGCAGATAATACATTTTTGACTGAATCGGGTGTTCACTGAACGGATCTATCTGAGGTACATTCGTGGGGAAGGGTTGTTTCTGGCTTAAGAGCCACTGGACACAGAATAGTGACCATCAAAGATGGGGAGGGCCTCCTGTTTCTTCTTCTCTCTCACACACACAGGTTGCCAGCTGATGCATAGCTTTTTCTGAGTCACTCTTCACACCTGGCTGTGCAGGACATTGTGGCCGCTGTGGCTTTTCACGGTCCAGTGACAGACATGGTTGTCGTGAGGGCCCAGAAAATGTGCAGGTGGAAAAGGGGACCCTTTAAAGTCTTGCTGTGGGCCAGGATTAAGCCATCAAATTCCATAGGCCTTGCTTCTGCGTAGCAGGTACATGGGTACAAGGAGAATGGGACAGGAATGGCTCTAACAAGAGTTACAGCTTGCCTAAAGGCGGTTGTGAATTGGTGAGGGAGTTAAATTCGTTTAATCCTTTCTGTATTTAAATGTGTGCCCTGCCATGGTTAGGTAGTTAATTGTGATTCTTTCCTTCGACTTCAGAGGGGAAAGCCACCCCCTTCCTGTATTTCGAGCTGAAAATAAACAAACGATTATTGGATCTCTGCTTGTCTCCCGGGTGCTCCTGCCTAGGAGAAGGTAGGTGATGCTTTAATCCAGGCCTCCCCTGAAACCCTTCTGACTTCTAAACAATTCATTTAAAATATTTAAAATTCTGTTACACATCTACATTTACTTGTTTGTTTATATTGAATATTTTTACCCCACCTTTCTCCTTGGCAAGGACCCAAGGTGGCTTACATTAATGAGGGACAATATACAGTCCAGAACATTTAAGATATATGCTATGAACAGGGAATTAGAAGAGCCATCTTAGATTAGAGCTACAAAGACATACAAGAAGAAAATCAAAGTCCATTATGAGGGGTGGAAAGTAACATGCAGCGCCGAGAGAAACTGCTTGTTCCCTGAGCTCCTTGTGCTCTAACGATGCCAGCCAATTATTCTGGCAAAAGTTCAGGAATAAAAACCTCAAGAACATGGCCAAATGGCACAGAAAACCTGGAACAGCTATAAAATGGAAAACACTGGTGTTCTTAGGAAACAGTCAATACCATCATGTATGTTAATCCATATAAAGTCACGTAGTAGGAAGTCCCTCATTCAGGGAAAGCTTGCCTGAAAAGGAAGATCTTTCCCTGCTTCCGGAAAGACAGCAGAGATGAGGCAGTCCTGGCCTCCAGCGGGAGGGAATTCCAAAGTCTGGGAGCAGCAACAGAGAAGGCCCTTTCATGTGTTCTTCTGAGACGCTCCTGTGAAGGGGGCGGGATGGAGAGAAAGGCTTCTCCTGATGACCTTAGCACCCGAGCCAATTCATACTGTGAGATTCGATACTTGAGACAGCTAGGAGGTCATATGCTCCTTTGTAGGTCAAGGTCAGCACCTTAAATTGTAGGTCACTGGCAGCCAGTGGAACTGCTTTAGTCAGGGGTGTCACGTGATCTCTGTAATTAACCACATTCAGCAATCTGGCTGCTGCGTTCTGGACCCATGGAAGTTCTGGACCCCACATAGAGTGCATTACAGTAGTCCAGCCGGGAGGTCACTATGGCATGTGTCACCATGGCCAGAGGAGGTTTCTCTGCTCTGCTCCTTACAACAATACAGAAACAGATCACACTAAAATAAAAGCCATTCAAAGCAATTACAGAGAACAACCCAAAATGTGGAGGGGATGAAACAGGAACAGAGAGAAAAGGGGATTTTCACCAGATCACCTCAGGAAGTAGTCCCGCCAGGAGGAGAAAGGGCGACTTCTGCCCTGCCGGGGATTATCAGATGTGTTCTCTCTCTGAACATTTTCCCACACTCCAGTTACCTGGAAGGCTTCTTCCCTGTGAGGAGTATGTCTTATCTAAGAAGGTTTGTGAGGCAACTGAAAATATTTCTACACTCCAGACTGTTCAATAGCTTCTCAAATGTGTGGGTCCTAAGGTGTGTAGAAAGACAAGTAGAACGACAGAAATTCACTCCTCAGTCCTGAAATTCAAACGGCTTCTTTCCTGTGTGGGTTCTGTGATGCTTAGCAAGGCTTCCAAATTGACTGAACCTCTTTCCACACTCCAGACATTCAAATGGCTTCTCACCTGTGTGGGTCCTGTGATGGAAAGCAAGGCTTCTAGAATCACTTAACCTCTTCCCACACTCCAGACATTCAAAGGGCTTCTCGCCTGTGTGATGGGTAGCAAGCTTTGAAGCCTGACTGAACCTCTTGCCACACTGCAGACATTCAAATGCCTTCTCTCCTGTGTGGGTTCTGTGATGCTTATCAAGGCTTCTAGCTTGACTGAATCTCTTTCCACACTCCAGACATTCAAATGGCTTCTCGCCTGTGTGGGTCCTTTTATGGGTAGCAAGGTTTGAAGCCTGACTGAACTTTTTTCCACATTCCCAACATTGAAATGGCTTCTCGCCTGTGTGGGTCCTGTGATGGCTAGCAAGGTTTTGAGAACGACTGAACCTCTTTCCACATTCCAGACATTGAAATGGCTTCTCGCCTGTGTGGGTCCTGTGATGTCTAGCAAGGTTTCCAGAATGACTGAACCTCTTGCCACACTCCAGACATTCAAATGGCTTCTCGCCTGTGTACGTTCTCAAATGTCTAGTTAGGTCTTTCGAAGAACTAAACCTCTTTCCACATTCCAGACATTCAAATGGCTTTTCGCCTGTGTGGGTCCTGTGATGTGTAGTGAGGTTTGAAGCCTTACTGAACTTCTTTCCACATTCCAGACATTCAAATGACTTCTCTCCTGTGTGTGTTCTCAGGTGTGTAGTCAGATCTTTAGAACTAAATGTCTTTCCACATTCCAGACATTCAAATGGCTTTTCACCTGTGTGGGTCCTTTTATGGGTAGCAAGGTTTGAAGCCTGACTGAACTTTTTTCCACATTCAAGACATTCAAATGGCTTCTCGCCTGTGTGGGTCCTGTGATGGCTAGCAAGGTTTTGAGAACGACTGAACCTCTTTCCACATTCCAGACATTGAAATGGCTTCTCTCCTGTGTGGGTCCTATGATGCCTAGCAAGGTTTTGAGAATGACTGAATCTCTTTCCACAATCCAGACATTCAAATGGCTTCTCACCTGTATGTGTCCTCAGGTGTGTAGTTAGGTCTCTAGAACAACTAAGCCTCTTTCCACAGTCCAGACATTCAAATGCTTTCTCTCCTTGGCGAATTTTCCTATGGAAATGAAGTTTTGATCTGCTAGTAAAAGATCTTCCATTCATGGTATGCTCATCATTCCTTTCCTCTCCTTTCAATAGTTGCTGAACCTTCTGGTCTTTCCCCTGACAAGTAATAGATTTGTCCATCTTTTCGTTTATATGTTTTCCTCTAAGCTTCTTCGTTCTGGTTTGATTCTCAGCACCCTCTTTTGCATCTCAACATTCAGCCTTTTCCTCTGGCGCTTGGTGTTCTCCGTTTTGATTTCTTCTGTACCGGAACTTACCTGCTAAAAACAGGCAAGATATAAGTGACCACGGAAAACAAAGTGTCAGATCAAGTAACAGACCCAACGAACTGCCATGGAGGGTGCAGGGGAATGAACCCAGCTCTAGGGGGGGTCCCACTTCTACCAACATCAGTGAGGAGGCCAATTTTGGCACCAATGAAGATGCTGAGGAAACCCAGGGGATTTATCACACTCCTCCTGTAACAGTCTGTGAAGGAAATTTGTGGTGGGAAAACCCATGTGGGTTCCAGCATACGAAATGAATGCAAATTATTCCATAGCCTTTATATGTTTTTCTATCATTTTGTATCTAACTCACACAAAGTTGCACTGGGTCTTCCCTCATCTTCCAAAGGAATTTATGGTGCTTCTGGTTACCTTCAAAGCAACCACTCAGGTGGTCTTGGTTATTTGGAAGGAACATTGCTTCTTATCCCCAGGAAATACCAGATACATATCTATAGTTTGAGATAGAGCTTCACAGTAATATCCATGAAGAATCCTGGGATCATTATTACTCCACGTCAGGCAATGATGATCATTAGTGTAGAAAGGAGGAGAAGAGCCCTTCCTGAGTGCCTCCATCGTCTTTGAAGGATCATAGAATCATAGAGTTGGAAGAGACCTCAAGGGCCATCTAGTCCAACCCCCTGCCATTCAGGAACCCCATCACAATATTTCCAACAGATGGCCATCCTGCCTCTGCTTAAAAACCTCCAAAGAAGGAGACTGCACTGCCCTCCGTGACAGCTTATTCCACTGCTAAACAGCTCCAACTGTCATGAAGTTCTTCCTAATCTTCAAATGGAACTTCTTTTCCTGTAGTTTGAAACCACTGCCCCAAGTCCTAGTCTCTGAAGCCATGGAAAACAAACCTTTTTCCTCTTTAATATGACATCCTTTCAAAGATTTAAACATAGCTATCATATCCCCTTGCCTCAGGCTGAAAATGGGGGCACATTGCTACTTTCGTGTCCCAGTTGATCAGTGAGGCTACAAAATAAAACAGGCTGAACTGCACTTTCATCATTGTAACGGTAATTACACTGATTACAATGAGGCCTGCAATAAGACTTCCTGGGGTAGGAACTGGCAAGCCACCCCAGTATCCCTGACAAGAAAATTCCATGGACAGAAACAAAAGGCTAAAAGATATGACGCTGGGAGATGAGCCCCTCAGGTCTGAAGGTGTGCAACATGCTACTGAGGAAGAGTGGAGGACAAGTACAAGTAGCTCCAGAGCTAATGAAGTGGCTCGGCCAAAGCCGAAAGGACGCTCAGCTGCAGACGTGCCTGGAAGAGAAAGGAAAGTCCGATGCTGCAAAGAAATATACTGCATAGGAACCTGGAATGTGAAATCCATGAACCAGGGTAAGCTGGATGTGGTCAAATGTGAGATGGAAAGAATAAACATTGACATCTTGGGCATCAGCGAACTTAAATGGATCGGTATGGGCGAATTCAGTTCAGTGTCAGGCCCCTGCCAGAATCAGACCCAGATACTGAAGGGTTAAGGGCTGGGGAACTCCCAGATGCAGATCCTCCTGCAACTGATAGTGATTCATCTGTATCAAGAGAGGCCTCTCCTCCAAGGAAAGCTGTTAGAAAGCAAAGACTTACAGCCAGACAGAGAAGGGATAGACTGCTAGAAACTCAGAGACGTTTACATTCTGAGAGCACAGAGTATTGACAGAGTTGGGGTTAGAGAGATGGGCATTGCTCTCTTTGAGCCAAGTGAAGAATAGATTTAAGGAACTAGATTTGATGGACAGAACACCTGAAGAACTATGGATGGAGGCTTGTAACATTGTACAGGAGGCTGCAATTTAAACTATTCCAAAAAAAAGAAAATGCAAGAAAGCAAAGTGGTTGTCCAACGAGGCCCTACAAATAGCGGAGGAGAGAAGGGATGCAAAATGCAAGGGAGAAAGGGAAAGATACAGAAAATTGAATGCAGACTTCCAAAGAATAGCAAGGAGAGACAGGGCTGCCTTCTTGAACAAATAGTGCAAAGAAATAGAGGAAAACAACTGAAAAGGAAAACCCAGAGATCTATTCAAGAAAGTTGGAGATATTAAAGGGGCATTTCGTGCAAAGATGGATATGATAAAGGATAAAAATGTTAGGGACCTAACTAAAGCAGAAGAGATCAAGAAGAGATGGCAAGAATATACAGAGGAATTATATCAGAAAGATCTGGATGTCCCTGATAACCAAGATAGTGTAGTTGCTGACCTGGAGTCAGACATCTCGGAAAGTGAAGTCAAGTGGGCCTTAGAAAGCATTGCAAACAACAAGGCCAGTGGAGGTGATGGCATTCCAATTGAACTCTTTAAAATCTTAAAAGAGGATGCTGTACAGGTGCTGCACGCGATATGCCAGCAAATTTGGAAAACTCAGCAGTTGTCAGAGGACTGGAAAAGATCGGTCTACATCCCAATCCCAAAGAAAGGCAATGCCAAAGAATGCTCCAACTATCGCACAATTGCACTCATTTCACACGCTAGCAAGGTTATGCTCAAAATTCTACAAGGCAGGCTTCAGCAGTATGTGGACAGAGAACTTCCAGAAGTGCAAGCTGGATTTCGAAAGGGCAGAGGAACTAGAGATCAAATCGCCAACAAGCGATGGATTATGGAGAAAGCCAGAGAGTTCCAGAAAAACATCTACTTCTGCTTCATTGACTATGCCAAAGCCTTTGACTGTGTGGACCACAACAAACTATGGCAAGTCCCCAAAGGAATGACAGTGCCTGACCACCTTATCTGTCTCCTAAGAAATCTATATGTGGGACAAGCAGCAACCGTCAGAACTGGATATGGAACAACCGACTGGTTTAGAATTGGGAAAGGAGTACGACAAGGCTGTATACTGTCACCTTGCCTATTTAACTTATATGCAGAGTACATAAGAACAGAAGAACATAAGAAGAGCCATGCTGGATCAGGCTCTCTTCTGCACCTTTTCCAGTTCTACTATGTCTTTCTTGAGATGCGGTGACCAGAATTGTACACAATACTCCAGGTGCGGCCTTACTATTGTTTTGTATAATGGCATTATAATGTTGGCTGTTTTATTTTCAATCCCCTTTTTGATAATCCCTAGCATGGAATTGGCCTTCTTCACCGCTGCCACACATTGGGTGGACACCTTCATGGAGCTGTCTACCAACGGTCCTCTGTCATGAAGACAGATGCAAAGAACTCATTTAATTTCTCTCCAATTTCTAAGTCCTCCTTAACCTCCCCTTTTCCTCTCTCATCATCCTGAGGGCCAACTGGTTCTCTGGCAGGTTTTCTACTTCTAACATATTTAAAGAAGCTTTTATTATTACCCTTTATATTGCTAGCTATGCGTTCCTCAAAATCTTTCTTTGCCTCTCTTATCATCTTCTTATATTTCTTTTGCCAGAGTTTGTGTTCCTTTTTATTTTCCTCATTTGGGGAGGATTTCCATTTATAGAAAGACCTCTCCTTGCGCTTTAGAGCCTCTCTTAACTCCACTCGTTAACCATGCTGCGGCCCTCTTGGACTTAGAGGAGCTCTTCTTTCTTTGTGGTATGCACTTCTGCTCGGCCTCTATTACTGTTGTTTTAAACAGGCTCCATGCATCTGAAAAGATTGGATTCTTTTTATATTCCCTTTCAATGTCTTTCTAACTACATTAGTTTCCTCATCTGAGGAAAGTTTGCCCTTCGGAAATCAAGGGTTTTTATGTCTGATTTGCTTGACACTCTTCCTCCAACATGCATGGCAAAGGAGATTGCAGCATGGTCACTGTTCCCCAGAGGCTCAGTGACATTCACATCATTGACCAGGTCCTGAGTATCACATAGTATTAGATCCAGAGTCGCCTGTTCTCGGGTGGGCTCCATGACAAGTTGCTCTAAGGCACAATCATTCAGCAAGTCGAGAAACCCAGTTTCTCTTTCTTGCCCAGAGCTCGCATTGGCCCAATCAATGTGGGGATAATTGAAGGCCCCCATGATTACTATCCTATCCCTCTTAGACACCTCCATGATTTCTCTCCTCATTTCAAGGTCCCCCTCAAGTTTTTGATCTGGTACATCATGCGAAAGGCAGGTCTGGATGAATCGCAAACCGGAATTAAGATTGCCAGAAGAAATATCAACAACCTCAGATATGCAGATGATACTACTC
Organism: Phrynocephalus guinanensis; assembly: GCA_037367245.1. Lineage (NCBI taxonomy): Eukaryota > Metazoa > Chordata > Lepidosauria > Squamata > Agamidae > Phrynocephalus > Phrynocephalus guinanensis. The sequence continues at coordinate 4,832,822 of CM074744.1, read as the reverse complement.
TGATAGCAGAAAGTGAGGAGGAATTAAAGAACCTCTTAATGAGGGTGAAAGAGGAGAGCGAAAAAAATTGACTGAAGTTCAACATCAAAAAAACTAAGATCATGGCCACCGGTCCCATCACCTCCTGGCAAAGAGAAGGGGAAGAAATGAGGGCAATGACAGAGTTTATTTTCTTGGGCTCCTTGATCACTGCAGATGGCAACTGCAGCAACAAAATTAAAAGATGCCTGCTTCTTGGGAGGAAAGCAATGGCAAACCTAGGTAGCATCCTAAAGAGCAGAGATATCACCTTGCCACCTAAGGTCAGGATCGTCAAAGCTATGGTTTTTCCAGTAGGGATGTATGGAAGTGAGAGCTGGACTATAAAGAAGGCTGATCGCCGCAGAATAGATGCTTTTGAGCTGTGGTGCTGGAGGAGAGTCTTGAGAGTCCCCTGGACTGCAAGGAGAACAAACTTATCCATCCTGAGAGAAATCAACCCCGAATGTTCACTGGAAGGACAGATTTTGAAGCTGAGGCTCCAGTACTTTGGCCACCTCATGAGGAGAGAGGACTCCTTGGATGTCCCTGATGTTGGGAAAGATGGAAGGCAAAAGGAAAAGAGGACGGCAGAGAATGAGATGCTTGGACGGTGTCATCGATGCAACCAATATGGATTTGACCAAACTCCGGGAGGCAGTGGAAGATAGGAAGGCCTGGCGAGCTCTGGTCCATGGGGTCACAAAGAGTCGGACATGACTAAACAACAAAAAATCAGCCTTCTTTTTGAAAGGCTAAACATTCCCAGTTCCTTAAGCTATTCCTCATAAGACATTTCCTCCAGACCCTCAACCATCTTGGTCACCCTCCTCTGCACCTGCTCGAGGTTGTCAACATCCTTTTTAAACTGAGGAGCACAGAACTGGACCCAGTACTCCAGGTGGGGTCTGACCAGAGCAGAATAGAATGGTACTATCACTTCCCTTCATCTAGACATGATGCTTCTGTTGATGCAACCAAGAATCGTGTTGGCTTTCTTGGCCGCCCCATCACACTGCTGACTCATGTTCAATTTGTGTTCTACCAAGACTCCCAAGTCCCTTTCACAGGTACTATTTTCCAGCCAGGTATTTCCCATACTATATCTGTGCAATTCATTCTTTTTACCTAGAGGTAGCACCCTACATTTCCCTCTTTTGAACTCCATTCTGTTAGCTTTGGCCCAGCACTCTAATCTGTCAAGATCCTTTTGGATTTTCATCCTATCCTCTAAGGCAGTGTTTTTCAACCACTGTTCCGCGGCACACTAGTGTGCCGCAAGATGTTGCCTGGTGTGCCGTTGGAAAAGCTGAAGAATATCAGCTTTGTGTTCAGCCAAACAGGCCCAGGTTGCGCACTGAATAAAGTATTTTATAATTTTTCATATTTCTGTTTACTATTTCATAATAAAGTAATTATAAAATACTTTCTTTGTGTTTATTTGATTCCTATTCAAGAGAATTACTTTATATATAGTCAATATAGGCACAGAGTTAAATTTTTTAACATTTTCTAATGGTGGTGTGCCTCGTGATTTTTTTCATGAAACAAGTGTGCCTTTGCCCAAAAAAGGTTGAAAAACACTGCTCTAAGGAATTAGCAACCCCTCCCATTTTGGTATCATTTGCAAATTTAATTAGCATGCTCCCTATTCCTTCCTCTGAGTCATTAATAAAGATATTCAACAGCACTGGAGCAAGAACTGAACCCTGGGGCACCCCAAGGGGAGAAGGAGGAAATGCCAGGAACCAAAGGAAAGGCAAACAGCCCAGTTTGGGTATGAGAAACAGGAGGGGAAGAGGCAGGCGAGGATCCTTCCTAGTAGCACAGTTAGCACTAAAGAGGGAGGGGGGGTAGAAATAGAAACCATCCAGCAAACTCAAAGAAACCATTTATGATCCCTTTATGACTCTTGGGTTCACCTTGGACCCCCCCCAACTTGCTTATGGTTTCCCCAGTCACTCCCTCCAAGGACATTTTGAGGGCTGAACTGGGAGAGGAGGGGTGTAAGAGATGGGGGCCGGTGGGAGAATCAATGGACACCCCCCGCGAAAAAAACCCCTCTTTCCGATCCCTTTCCCAGAGGCCCTCCCTGGTGACCTAGAGGACGAAGGACCCCCCCCAAAACCCCCAGGGATCAGTTTCTGCCCCCCTGGCTGCCCCCCCAGGCCCTTCCTGTTGGGGGGTTCCCTTGATGGACCCCATTCAGGCAGGAACAAACCTCAGCAGAGACGCTGCTTTTTTAGCTCAGGAGTAACGGACCCCCCCGTTTCCAGTCCAGTTCCTCCTCCTCCTCCTCCTCCCTCCGGGAAAAGTAACGCCCGTTCCTTTTTAGATCAACGCCCCAGCTCTCATGGGGGGAGGGGGGTGGGAGGGCCAAAACGGGGCCCACAGGCTGGAGGGGGGGCCTTTCCCAACCTCTTCTGTTCCTTCCCTCCCTCCACTCCATCACCCAGAATTCCCCTCAGCCAGCACTGACCATGGGAGTTGTAGTCCAAAGAGACGACTCTCCCGCCAGAAAACTTGGGAAAATTGATATCTAGAGGTAAAAAGCCTAAAAGAGGCGAAATTCTCTCACCCCTGCCCGGCCATGCCTGGCGATGGGAGTTGTAGTCCAGAAGAGGCGGTGGCGCGCTTCTCCCTCCCCATCCAGAGGCAGGAAAGAGGAGGAGGAAGAGGAGGACCAATTTCGCCTCCCCAGCCCTTATTTCCTGCCTCTCTAGGAACCTCGCCCAAACTCGGCTGCTTTTAACCCTCTCCCAGCCACAGTAGGTTTTTTGGGGGGGCGGACTTTGGGGTTTGCACGAGTGTGAATTGTATTTGGTTTCTGTGATGGCTACTGGGCTCCTCAACTTGTTTGGGTTGGTACTGCTCTGACGAAGGGGAGTTTCCCCCTCGAAATATTAGCAACGTTTTTGTGAATTTTCTAGTAGGCTAAAGGTATCACCTGTTCCACTTTTGCATTTGTCTTTTTGTGATGGCTCCTCAACTTGTTTTTCTCCAGGAAAGGAAGCCAAAGCCTTGTGGGTGCACCGGGAGCAGCCAGTCGGAAAGATAATCCGGTGCCCCATCATTCCGCTGGGCTGGCTGATTTCGGAGTGGATGTTAACATGAGTAATCAATAAAATAATATCCTGCCTTAAAAGTAGTGGTCGGCATGTAAGTGGTAAAATAAATAAAATAAAATAAAATAAAATAAAATAAGTACAGTACAGTGGACCCTTGTATAACAAACAGCTTGTATAACATAACATTTGGACAACATAAAAATTCCGGAGATAGGGGGAATTTGCTTAACATAATCACCTATGGGGAGAATCCATACAACATAAAATGGGATCACTCCGTTTTCAATGCATTCCTATGGGAATTTGTATAAAGGAACATTTGCTTAACATAATTTCATTTGGAACGAAATTCCTTTATACAAGGTACCACTGTACTTGGGATTTAGACAGTGTGTCCCATTTAAAAAGCCCTTCAAAAAAAAAAGGACCAGGAATGCAGGTCTCAGAAGTTTTTGGCGAAGTTATCCATGTTGTGTAAGGATGCGAGACTGAGCCGGGGGCCATCCTGGGTAAAAAATCAGGTAGATCTGTGTCTCGGATCCATGATTTTTTGCACCATCGCGAAGATATGAACTGGAGGATACATGATTATTATTGTGTAATAGTTGGACGTGAATGAGATGTGTGATTTGAGGCTGATTTGGGAAGAATCCCATGTAAAAATTCATATGAAATCAGGAGGATCCGTCAAGATCCGCGTTTTACTTTCTTCCTGAAGCAAGGAAGTTGGGGAGTAGCCTGGACTCAATGCAAGGAGCCACCTTTGTTTACAGCTGGGACATAGGCCGTTACTTCACGAGCCGCTCGCTTCGCGGCTAGCCCTCATTTCTGTTCGAATCGATCGTTTCAGTCCGCATGCTCCTCCTCTTTGGCTGCGCTGTCACCCCGACCACGCCCCCTTTACCGTGCTCCAAGCGGGGTGAGTGATTCCCCTGCCAGCGGCCGGGAATCTTTTCGCTTCGCATCCCGCTTCGCATTCAACGTTACGTGCGGAGTGGTGTTGTTTTTTTTTTTTTTTTTGGAGTTACTTTTGCTCCGAAATATCGATGCATCGATATTTCCGTTAGCCGGTTCTTCTGTTCTTGCTGTCTTTTATTTACAATGTGCAGGGATTTGTGCTTGTTTATGCAACTTCATCTGTACCCCGGTGTCTCATGCCTTTCCTTTTTTCCCCACCCTTCAAACGCCAGGTGTCACTGTTTTCCCCTGCCCGCTCCCCCCCTTTTTTGGTTAATTGCTGCTATGGCCATGGGGTGGTGTTTGTGAAAAACACGAAGCGCTTGTCTGGTTTACATTCTTGTGGCAACTCGTTGGCGTTGTTTACCTCGATTCCCGGATGTTTCCGCCACGCGTTTACTTTAGCAGCACGTTACGAGAGTAGTTCTTCCCCCCCCGTCAACATTGGCCCCATCGCCACCCCCCCAAAAAACCAGCCGTTGAAATAACCAGCAGCTGACAGATGGGTTGCGGTGCATCGAACGGTTATATTAAATTCCTTCACCAGACTCCGTGTAGTGATCCCGCCTCCTGTTTGATGAAGCCAGAAAATCTTGCTGCGCTAATCGTGCCTCTGAGCATATACAGAGTTTAAACAGCATGACTTATGTTGCCAAACATTTAGAGGCAGAGCTGTATGAAACACATCGTCTGCTGCTTGGATTACTACAGTAGTGCTTCCCCCCCCCAACAGTTGCCCCTTCCCCCCCCCGAAAAAACCAGCCGTTGAAATAACCAGCAGCTGACAGATGGGTTGCGGTGCATCGAACGGTTATATTAATTCCTTCACCAGACTCCCTGTAGTGATCCGGCCTCCCGTTTGATGAAGCCAGGAAATCTTGCTGCGCTAATCGTGCCTCTGAGCATATACAGAGTTTAAACAGCATGACTTATGTTGCCAAACATTTAGAGGCAGAGCTGTATGAAACACATCGTCTGCTGCTTGGATTACTACAGTCGTGCTTCCCCCCCCGAACTGTTGCCCCTCCCCCCCCGAAAAAAACAGCCGTTGAAATAACCAGCAGCTGACAGATGGGTTGCGGTGCATCGAACGGTTATATTAAATTCCTTCACCAGACTCCCTGTAGTGATCCGGCCTCCCGTTTGATGAAGCCAGGAAATCTTGCTGCGCTAATCGTGCCTCTGAGCATATACAGAGTTTAAACAGCATGACTTATGTTGCCAAACATTTAGAGGCAGAGCGGTATGAAACACATCGTCTGCTGCTTTGAATTACTACAGTCGTGCTCCCCCCCCAACTGTTGCCCCTTCCCCCCCCCGAAAAAACCAGCCGTTGAAATAACCAGCAGCTGACAGATGGGTTGCGGTGCATCGAATGGTTATATTAAATTCCTTCACCAGACTCCCTGTAGTGATCCGGCCTCCCATTTGATGAAGCCAGGAAATCTTGCTGCGCTAATCGTGCCTCTGAGCATATACAGAGTTTAAACAGCATGACTTATGTTGCCAAACATTTAGAGGCGGAGCTGTATGAAACACATCGTCTGCTGCTTGGATTACTACAGTCGTGCTTCCCCCCCCAACAGTTGCCCCTTCCCCCCCCCCCGAAAAAACCAGCCGTTGAAATAACCAGCAGCTGACAGATGGGTTGCGGTGCATCGAACAGTTATATTAAATTCCTTCACCAGACTCCCTGTAGTGATCCGGCCTCCCGTTTGATGAAGCCAGGAAATCTTGCTGCGCTAATCGTGCCTCTGAGCATATACAGAGTTTAAACAGCATGACTTATGTTGCCAAACATTTAGAGGCAGAGCTGTATGAAACACATTGTCTGCTTCTTGGATTACTACAGTCGTGCTTCCCCCCCCCTCCACATTGGACCCATTCCCACCCCCCCCAAAAAAAACACCCGTTTCAAACAACATCGTCTGCTGGTTGGTTTATTACTGTGGTTTCCCCACCCCCGCCATTTCCAGACCCCATCAACCCATTAAAGAGCCCATGCCCTGTGGATTTTGAAGTCATTGACACTTGAGTACCGGTGCCTCGGTAAACCAACGGGACTTTGCCAGTGCCCTGTTAGAAGGAACCATTTTTGTGGTGCTAGTATTTATCCTAAGTACTTTCATGGCTTCCTTAACAAACGACTGATAACAAAATCTCAATTACGCCCCGAGAAATGAAAATGTTGCATTGCAATGTTAGCAAATATTTTTAAAAACTTGATGAGTGAGTGAACAGACAACCATATATCTCGGCCCCTTCTCAGTACAAATGGTACGGTCCAAATGTGTTCCTAAGGGTCAGTCCCTCTGAATGAACTCCTGACCTTTTGCTGGCCATCAGTCAGCAAACAACAGGCTACGCCTTGGAAGGCAGGTGTGGGACTAGATGGAGCCTGTCCATTAGCACCTCCTCCCAACTCCCTCCAAAAACAATGGGCCCCTCTGGTTATCACACAGAAGAAATTGTTACAAGTGCTTTACTTGCTCATGCCCTCCAGATTTGATTGAAGGACGATGCACACCTCAGAATGAAGATATCTTTGTACAGTGATTAAAAGTATTCTTCTTTAAATAAACCAAACAAAGCAGTGCATTTGAAAGACTGTTTTTATTCCTTGCAAAGCATCATATGCACGGATGATAAAGACTTTTTGAACTGCTTAAGTTTAGAAACACTGTATAGCTTGGCTTATAACCTAGCATGGTATACAGACTCATAGGCACCTGGGACTTGAACGACACTTTGACCCCAACTCTTATTGGTTGAATTTAGTATGATTTTCCAGGGATCTGTTCAGGGTCCGGCAACAACATCTTATAAATACCCTGGACTAACTTTGGAAAACTGTGGAGAGTTAGTTCTGTGAAGGGTTGTAGTTCAGAGGAGTAAGGACTTTTTTTCTGTACAGCTAGAAAAAAATTGAGAATATGATGGAAGGAGGGAGGGGTAGATTTTGGACAGAGGCTGAAGTTAGTGCACTTCTAGATATTTTTATTGACAACAGGCTTGGGCCTGTTCTTTTTCACATGCAGCCAAGGAGAAATGAGGATGCCTTCAGGCTGGCTTCACGCCAACTTGCAAGGCTTAATTATGCTAGAAATCCCAGCCAAATAAGATCAAAATTTAAGACTCTGAGACAAAATTTCAACAGGTGTCTGTACTACTTTGGAGAGGGTGCAGAAGGAGGAGAACCACCAATCTGCCTATTGGGATCAGCTACTGCAATTATGGATTCAGGCTGATCGCCCCCACCCTGCGAATCTCTTCCCCGCAGGTAAGATACCTCTAACTTCATGTATTTATGTACTGTTACTTAATTAGAATGTTGATAACAATAATTAACTATAATACTTTAATGTAAACAGTACATGTTGTTGTTGTTGTTCAGTCGTTCAGTCATGTCCGACTCTTCGTGACCCCATGGACCAGAGCTCGCCAGGCCTTCTTATCCTCCACTGCCTCCCGGAGTTTTGTCAAATTCATTTTGGTTGCATCGATGACACCGTCCAACCATCTCATTCTCTGTCGTCCTCTTTTCCTTTTGCCTTCGATTTTTCCCAGCATCAGGGCCTTTTCCAGGGAGTCCTCTCTTCTCATGAGGTGGCCAAAGTACTGGAGCCTCAGCTTCAAAATCTGTCCTTCCAGTGAGCATTCAGGGTTGATTTCTTTCAGAATGGATAGGTTTGATCTCCTTGCAGTCCAGGGGACTCTCAAGACTCTCCTCCAGCACCACAGCTCAAAAGCATCAATTCTGCGGCGATCAACCTTGTTTATAGTCCAGCTTTCACTTCCATACATCACTACTGGAAAAACCATAGCTTTGACTATCCTGATCTTAGTTGCCAAAGTGATGTCTCTGCTCTTTAGGATGCTAGCTAGGTTTGCCATTGCTTTCCTCCCAAGAAGCAGGCGTCTTTTTATTTCGTTGCTGCAGTCGCCATCTGCAGTGATCAAGGAGCCCAAGAAAATAAACTCTGTCATTGCCCTCATTTCTTCCCCTTCTATTTGCCAGGAGGTGATGGGACCAGTGGCCATGATCTTAGTTTTTTTTATGTTGAGCTTCAGCCCATTTTTTTCACTCTCCTCTTTCACCCTCATTAAGAGGTTCTTTAATTCTTCCTCACTCTCTGCTATTAGAGTAGTATCATCTGCGTATCTGAGGTTGTTGATATTTCTTCCGGCAATCTTAATTCCGGCTTGAGATTCATCCAGACCGGCCTTTCTCATGATGTACTCTGCATATAAGTTAAATAGGCAAGGTGACAGTATACAGCCTTGTCGTACTCCTTTCCCGATTCTAAACCAGTCAGTTGTTCCATATCCAGTTCTGACGGTTGCTGCTTGTCCCACATATAGATTTCTTAGGAGACAGATAAGGTGTTCAGGCACTCCCATTCCTTTAAGGACTTGCCATAGTTTGTTGTGGTCTACACAGTCGAAGGCTTTGGCATAGTCAATGAAGCAGAAGTAGATGTTTTTCTGGAACTCTCTGGCTTTCTCCATAATCCAGCGCATGTTGGCGATTTGGTCTCTAGTTCCTCTGCCCCTTCTAAATCCAGCTTGTAGTTCTGGAAGTTCTCTTTCCACATACTGCTGAAGCCTGCCTTGTAGAATTTTGAGCATAACCTTGCTAGCATGTGAAATGAGTGCAATTGTGCGATAGTTGGAGCATTCTTTGGCGTTTCCTTTCTTTGGGATTGGAATGTAGACCGATCTTTTCCAGTCCTCTGGCCACTGCTGGGTTTTCCAAATTTGCTGGCATATCTTATGCAGCACCTTTACAGCATCCTCTTTTAAGATTTTAAAGAGTTCAATTGGAATGCCATCACCTCCACTGGCCTTGTTGTTTGCAATGCTTTCTAAGGCCCACTTGACTTCACTTTCCAGGATGTCTGGCTCCAGGTCAGCAATTACGCTATCTTGGTTATCAGGGACGTCCAGATCTTTCTGATATAATTCTTCTGTATATTCTTGCCATCTCTTCTTGATCTCTTCTGCTTCAGTTAGGTCCCTACCATTTTTGTCCTTTATCATATCCATCTTTGCACGAAATGCCCCTTTAATATCTCCAATTTTCTTGAACAGATCTCTGGTTTTTCCTTTCCTATTGTTTTCCTCTATTTCTTTGCACTGTTCATTCAAGAAGGCCGCCCTGTCTCTCCTTGCTATTCTTTGGAAGTCTGCATTCAATTTTCTGTATCTTTCCCTTTCTCCCTTGCATTTGCGTCCCTTCTCTCCTCCGCTATTTGTAGGGCCTCGTTGGACAACCACTTTGCTTTCTTGCATTTTCTTTTCTTTGGAATATTTTTCATTGCAGCCTCCTGTACAATGTTACAAGCCTCCATCCATAGTTCTTCAGGTGTTCTGTCCACCAAATCTAGTTCCTTGAATCTATTCTTCACTTCCACTGTGTATTCATATGGGATTTGACTTAGGTTATACCTGACTGGCCCAGTGATCTTCCCTACTTTCTTCAGTTTGAGTTTGAATTTTGAAATAAGAAGCTGATGATCTGAGCCACAGTCAGCACCAGGTCTTGTTTTTGCTGACTGTATAGAGCTCCTCCATCTTTGGCTGCAGAGAACATAGTCAATCTGATTCCGGTATTGTCCATCTGGTGATGTCCATGTGTAGAGTCGCCTTTTGTGTTGTTGGAAAAGAGTGTTTGCAATGACCAGCTTGTTCTCTTGACAAAACTCAATTAGCCTTTGCCCTGCTTCATTTGGAACTCCAAGGCCAAACTTGCCAGTTATTCCTTTTATCACTTGACTCCCTACTTTAGCATTCCAATCCCCTATGATGAGAAGAACATCTTTCTTTGGTGTCAGTTCTAGAAGTTCTTGTAAGTCTTCATAAAATTGGTCAATCTCAGACTCTTCAGCACCGGTAGTTGGAGGATAAACTTGGATTACTGTGATGTTCAAAGGACTGCCTTGGAATCGTACCGAGATCATTCTATCATTTTTTAGGTTGTATCCCAGCACTGCTTTTCTCACTCTATTGTTGACTATGAAGGCTACTCCATTTCTTCTATGGGATTCTTGCCCACAGTAGTAGATGTGATAGTCATCTGAACTGAATTCACCCATTCCTGTCCATTTAAGTTCACTGATGCCCAGGATGTCAATGTTTATTCTTTCCATCTCATGTTTGACCACATCCAGCTTACCCTGGTTCATAGATCTCACATTCCAGGTTCCTATGCAGTATATCTCTTTGCAGCATTGGACTTTCCTTTCTCTTCCAGGCACGTCTGCAGCTGAGCGTCCTTTCGGCTTTGGCCCAGCCACTTCATTAGCTCTGGAGCTACTTGTACTTGTCCTCCGCTCTTCCTCAGTAGCATGTTGGACACCTTCCGACCTGAGGGGCTCATCTTCCAGCGTCATATCTTTTAGCCTTTTCTTTCTGACCATGGGATGTTCTTGGCAGGGATACCGGGGTGGCTTGCCAGTTCCTACCCCAGGAAGTCTTATTACAGGTCTCATTGTCACCAGTGTAATTAGCCTTACAATGATGAAAGCAAAGTTCAGCCTGTTTTATTTTGTAGCCTCACTGATCAACTGGGACACAAAAGTAGAAATGTGCCCCATTTATAAGATATTCCAGAGTGAGGCAGAAACAGTACATACTGCTTTCTTAAAGCCCTATTCCATTATAAAAGTACTGTGCCTCTAGGTACTGTAACACTTAAATAATTTAAGAACCTAATTACTTAATCATGTACCTTCCTCCTCTCATAATATAGTACCTTTATTTTATATATAGTACTAAAATTCACATTGTTAATAGGAATCACTGTTAAAAAAAAACTAAACATTAAAAATATGGGAGTGGTGCATTGCTCCTTCACCACCAGGTGCATATGCTCATGTTAATGGAAACCCTGGCATTTACAAATTGGTAGGTTAGATACTTGGGACGATAGGTACAAAATGTCCAAACATTGTTGTTCCATAAGCAGAGGAGCCATTATTCCCGGCCTAGGCAAATGCAAATAAAAAATACGAAAAAAAACTTAAGTAAATTAAATGACAACCATTAACTCCATTTCTGTTTTGAACCATAGGGGCTGGTCCAGCAAGACATCTTGGCATTAGAAGGGAGGCACAGCAGCGACGCAGATTGGCAGAAAGGAGGAGGCGTCAGGATGCAGATTCTGATGCTTCTGATGAAGAACAGTTGTTGGGCCAGAACATCCAACAGCAGGCACAGGAAGGACAGCAAGAAGATGACCCGGAGGTACAACATGGAGGAGATGGTGAGCAGGAAGGTGAGTCACTTAATAAAATGGTTCAGGCTGATAGGTTAAAGATTAAAACAGCACATAACTCACACTAAAAATCCCACCTTTCTCATCAAATCAGACAATTTACCAGAACGCCCGCTGGACATAATGCAGGAAGCTGTGCGTCGGGCTGAGATGGAAAACTGGGTTGCTGTACTGCAAGATGTAGTTGCTAGAGGTACAAGTCTAGTTGCATAGAAATTATTATTACACTTAGAAAGTTATGGTTCTATGAGTGTACCAGTGTTATTTTTCTCAAGAACTCCAGGCAGTACGGAATGTCAGATAATAAAATCAAAATAAAAGTCACAAACAAGTGGTTACTTTAATAAGTACTTTACATTATAAATTATAAAAAATAATTGTGTAAGGTTCAATATGTTTGTGTCTTCTATTTTTATTTTAAAAGCTGTTATAATAGTTTATACCCTAAACTATAAAAAGATGCTGCTTTAAAATGCTAGCAATATGTATATTATTGCTGATTGGCTGTTATGCTGTACTCCCAGTAGATAGTCAGCAGTGGAGAACTGTATTTGATAACTCAATTGTTATGATTAATTTGCCACAATACTTAAGTGCAGGAACTTGTTCTCCTGGGGAACTTATTTCTTCCATCCTTACTTATCTCCAGTTGCAGCTCTGGAGGAGCATATATTGCATGGAGAGGGGGATCAAGCACCACCACAACGAAGGAGGAGAAGAAGGAGACGATAAGCTGGAAACATGTGATGTTAACTTGGAGACCCACAAAAGGAGAAATCCTGGGTTTTAAAGGGAGGATGTTTCATATTAAAAAAGAAGGGCTATAAGAGATTGTTCTGCCACAGTGGAGGAACCCTGCTGCTGAATGTTGAACATTTTGTAGGTTACAGAAAATATTGTACTCGTGTTCTACTGCAATTTAAGGTATGTTTGTGAATGCACTACTGAGCATCAGATACTTATTCTCCTATTGTTTTTAGGAGCGCTGTTCTTTGGTGTTAATAATTTTTTAATTGTTTTTTATAACCTTTTTACCATGAATATAATCTTGGTAGTTAATTGGCCCTAAAGAACTTACTCAGGGGTTAAGCGCTTAAACAGTAACTGAGCAGTTTGCAAATTCACAGTTTTGGCCTCTTTACTGGTTAACTTGAGTAAATCTAACAGTCCACAAGGAGGGATAACTAATCTAGTGAAGGATAGTATGCCTAATATTTTTAACTACTTTCCAAATCAAAGTACTTCTACATTTATATGCACTTACAATTCTGCTTCACTTGGTTTATTGGAATGTCTCAGGTAATTAATAAAAACATGTAATGTTGTGAGTACTTAATGCTTGTTTAATTCCCTACAGCTGTAAAAATATATTTTACTGGTTCTTTATTAATAATATGGAAAACTTATTAAAAATATTTTATTTTTTTAATATGATTTTTATGATTTTTTATGATTTTTATGATTTTTCCCAGTCTGCTGAAGGAGACGGTGGTGAAGCCCATTATTAAAAGATCTGGCTTGGCTGCGGACGACATGTCCAACTATCGTCCCATAGCCAATGTTCCCTTTTTGGGCAAGGTGGTCGAGCGAGTCGCCGCCCTGCGTCTCCAGTCGTTCCTGGAGGAGAACCATGTCCTGGATCCCTTCCAATCTGGGTTCAGGCCGCGTCATGGGACAGAGACGGCCCTGGTCGCTCTGCACGATGATCTGTTGAGGGGGGCCGACAGGGGTTGCTCTACCCTGCTGGTCCTCCTCGACCTGTCAGCTGCTTTTGATACCGTCGACCACGGTATCCTGCTGGGGCGGCTCTCGGAGGTGGGGATTGGGGGTTCGGCCTTTGGCTGGCTCCGTTCCTTCCTTGAGGGCCGAACCCAGCGAGTGAGCTTGGGGGGTGAGTTGTCGGCTCCCTGGACACTCTCTTGTGGGGTGCCTCAGGGGTCGTCGCTCTCCCCAATGCTCTTTAACATCTATATGAAGCCGCTGGCCGAGATCATCCGGAGTTTTGGAGTCTGCTGTCATCAGTACGCTGATGACACGCAGCTCTATCTCTCCTTCTCCACCTGTGCAGTGGAGGCCGTCGAGACCCTTGACCGCTGCCTGGCTGCAGTTTTGGACTGGACCAGGACCCACAGACTCCGGCTCAACCCTGGAAAGACCGAGGTTATGTTCTTCGGGGGCGGCCCCGATGGGTACTGTGGCCCTCTTCCCAGTCTGGATGGGTCCGCCCTCCAGCTGGCGCAAAGAGTGAGGAATCTGGGCGTCGCCCTGGATCCTGGTTTGACCCTGGAGTTCCAGGTGTCAGCCGTGACCAGGTCGGCCTTTTATCATCTAAGGTTAATCGCTCAGATTCGCCCGTACCTTGACGAGAGCTCCCTGAGGACAGTGGTACAGGCATTGGTCATGTCGAGGCTGGATTATTGCAACGCCCTCTACATGGGGCTCCCCTTGAACCTTGTTCGGAGACTGCAGCGGGTCCAGAACGCGGCGGCCAGGCTGGTGGTTGGTGTGCGTCATTTTGACCGCATCACTCCCATCCTGGCCCGCCTCCACTGGTTACCCGTTGCCTCCCGAATAAGGTTCAAGGTGTTGGTTTTGGCTTACAAAACCCTCCATGGCTTGGCCCCTGTTTATTTGGCAGAGCGGCTTCACCGACAATTAGATCGGGGCCGACCCACCCGTTCATCTCTGGCCCTCTCGCTGCAGACGGTCCCCCCGAGGGAGGCCCGCAAAACAAGCACTCGTGCGCGGGCCTTCTCGGTGGCGGTGCCGCCTATGTGGAACAAGCTACCCAGCGAGTTGAGACAGGCCCCAACGCTGGCGTCTTTCAGAAAGGGCTTGAAGACTCTCCTTTTCAAGGACGCCTTTAAAAATGACTAGAGGCTTTTTTTTTTCCTTGCCCATATGCTGTAAGTCTGCCCCTGCCGCTGTTGTTGTCTTTGCCTTCTGTGTTTTCTTTTGTGTGAACCGCCCTGAGTTCTCGTTTGGGAAGTAGGAAGCGGTATATAAGTGTAAGAAATAAATAAAATAAATAAATAAATATATTTAACACGTGCCTGCAAATTCTATTGATTTGAGCACCTAAATGTTATATCCTGTACTACAACTCAGAGTACACCTGCAAATATATGTGTTTCAAAATAAGTAATTGTAAAGTCTGTGGTGCTGCCGCCCTGCAGTTCCAGGTTAAGTATGAAGACGGTTGCACCAACTCAGCCTAGGGTGAAAATTTTTTCTTCTTCATGCGTTTCCTTTTAGGAGGGGTTCGCAAACTGGTCAGAGAATCATTATGTTCTTTCTCCTTTTTCACAATTAGGTAAGGAGAACTAGCACACTGTATGTTGCCAAATTCATCATTATCAGTACTTGAGCGTGGCATTTTTGAAGGCAACTTTACAGATTCTTTTTGTGGCCTTTTGCCTTTTTGGGAATGTTCTGGAACTGGTTTCTGACTCTTTAACCCCTCAAACTTTTTGCTGCCACTAAGTAGAGATACAGACCCCTCATCATCACTGTCCTCTACAGAACTGCTACCTGAATCTGCTGTGGTACGTATTTCTGCCTCTGAGTCAGTTTCCACTTCATGGGCTGGTTGTGACTTATCACTTTGCCTGGAAGAACCAGTGGGGTGACTGGTTTGTAACAAGGGTTTTGGTTTCTTTTTACCCTTTCCCACACTATACTGTGACCCTGTATCAGTGAGGAACTGTGTTAGCATCTGAAGAGATGTGGACGCTACCCTTAGGTTGTTTATAACCTCCCTCTGGAACAAGATGTCCTCCTTGTCCCTTGCTTTCATTTCGCTCCGGTTCAGTTGATCTGATTCCTTCACCCAGGCCACAAAACCAGAAAGAGTGTTGTCCAGCCTTGCTGCAGCAGTCGATCTCTGCTTCCTTTTTCTTATCAATGCCAGTCTTGTTGCTGGATCAAGGGTTGCTTCGTAGTTAGAGGATTCCACTGTGTCTGTGGGTTTGAATTTTAATAGAGAAGGAACAATTGTTAGAAATGGTTTCTAAGCAGTATCCTTTACTGCTATTGGCACTCAAGGAAATGAACGTGAACTTCTACTTTGTTTGTACCCATATATTTCCCATAAACACAACATAAGTCCCCAGGAACATATTTCAGTAATGTATGCATTAATAATTAACAGTTAAATACGTCTAAGTACGAAATTTCCTCGGAAAGTTAAACATAGTAGGGGTATTTTATCTGTGTAGCAACAGTAATTACCAAGCAAACAACTAGCCAAGTACTGCTATAGGTTATCCAGCAGTGTAGTACCTATCACTCTTAAAGTACTCAAAGTTTGGTAGCAAAATAACTTACTACGATTGCAACCCTTCTCAAGAACTGTTGCAGGTGTGCTCTGCGATGAAGAACAGCCTGACGTGGACGGCTCACAACCATCGTTTGACTGAGTATCTTAAATAAAAGATAGGAGTCGTGTGCAAATTAGTTAACATTGTAAGTTCAGCCATGCTATAATCAACATTTTTGGGAGCAATCTTTGGAATTTACAGCCGTACCCAGTCATAACAAAGTTCACATAGAAATCATTTTCGCTGTAATTAATAAATTATCTTACCCAACCCTGATGTTTCGGCTGGACCATAGCCCTGGAATTCACAGTCCGTGTCCTCAAAAAGAGTTAAGGAGGCTGCATTTTCACTTCCTCCCTGCATCGACTCCATTGCTGTCCAAGGAAAAGAAAAAATACCAGAACTTAATGATGGTGATCTTTTCAACTGGAGATCATTAAGGCATTAACTACCGTAGGCTAGGCGCATTTCAGGAAGTGTTTTCGAGTTTCCATTTCAGAATTATTTGCAGAAACAGGATTGGTGTTTCTGCTCAGGATGTCCCGCCCCCTATTTTTACCACGCCAGCAAATGGCGTATCGGCAGTAGCATACAGAAGAAACGTGAGTGGTACTTTCGAAAAGTACCACGGGTGTTCTCTGCTCCCCCAAAATTTTTTAAAAAATTTTAATTATTAAACCCAGACATGAAACTTCCACCAGTACGAACTAGATTGTAAAACTGTTAGTTAATAAAATTTAACAACCATTAAGCAGTAATGCCTCAGGGAATTTATAAAATCAGGAACTTATTTGTGCTGTAATCAGTCTGCGCATTAATAAGGCAATTAAAAAGATGCACCGCTGCGGTGTTTTACTGAACTTTATCTATGGCGCGGCCATAGATAAAGTTCAGCACTCTGTTTAATTAATTAAATATATGTAAGTTGCGGTGTGTAGATGCATCAAAGAGTATTAATATTTTATAAAAACAATGTTTTTATAGTTAATTTTTTGTGTAAACATGGAATGATTTGTGAGGTTGGAATGTTTCCATTTTTAAGTAGAAAGTAATAAGCAGGCATCGGCACATCGATGCCTTAACAGAAATTGAATAAAGGAAGCAATTAAGGCGAGTTGTAACATGGAAATATAATAAATCCGGTGTTACAGTTTAAAACGTTATTAATGGTGTAGAGCAGTGCTCCCCAACCTTTTTACCACCGGGGACCGGTAAATGTGTGATAATTTTTCCCTGGCCCACTTGCGGGGGGGCGATGGCGGGGTGGGTCGCGGCGGCGGCGGCGGCGGCGGCGGGGCGGGGGGCGATGGCGGGGGGGGGTCGCGGCGGCGGCGGCGGCGCGATTGCGGGGGGGGGCGATGGCGGGGGGTTCGCGGTGGCGGCGGCGCGATTGCGGGGGGGGCGATGGCGGGGGGGGGTCACGGCGGCGGCGGCGGCGGCGATGGCGGGGCGGGGGCGATGGCGGGGGGTTCGCGGCGGCAGCGGCGCGATGGCGGGGGGGGCGATGGCGGGGGGGTCGCGGCGGCGGCGGCGGCGGCGATGGCGGGGGGGGGGCGGGGGCGATGGCGGGGGGGTCGCGGGGGGCGGCGGCGGCGATGGCGGGGGGGGGGGGGCGATGGCGGGGGGGTTCGCGGCGGCGGCAGCGGCGATGGCGGGGCGGGGGCGATGGCGAGGGGGGTCGCGGCGGCGGCGGCGCGATTGCGGGGGGGGGGGGGGTCGCGGCGGCGGCGGCGGCGGCGATTGTGGCGGCGATGGCGGGGCAGGGTGGGCGCAATGGCGGGGGGGTCGCAGCGGCGGCGGCGATGGCGGAGCGGGGGCGATTGCAGGGGGGTTGCGGCGGCGGCGGCGGCGAAAAGACCCGGCCCGGCCTGAGACGCCCCCCTCCCCCCTCCCCCCCAAAAAGAGGCACGCGCGGCGCCGGCCGGCCAAAGCCCGGCCCGGCCTGAGACGCCCCCTCCCCCCTCCCCCCCCCAAAAAAAGAGGCACGCGCGGCGCCGGCCGGCCAAAGCCCGGCCCGGCCTGAGATGCCCCCCTCCCCCCTCCCCTCCCCTCCCCTCCCCTCACCTCAAAACAGGCGCGGCCTGCCTGCCTCGCCGCCGCCAGCCAAGAGCCCGAGGGGTTCGGGAGTCGCCGGGAGAAAGCGGCCCTTCCGAGCAGGGCCCCTTTCTCTCTCTCTCTCTCTCTCGCTCGCTCGGCCCCGGAGACGTGCTCTCCTGGGGCTGCTTTTGGGCGCGCTGGGCAGCTTCACCAAGGAGGAGGCAAGCACCAGCCTTGGGATAAAAGCAGCGCGCGCGCCTCGGCTACCTCCCGCCCGTCCTCCCAGCGCATGCGCTCAGCTTAAGCAGGTGAAGAAGGGGCGGCGGCATGTGTGTGCCTCTCTCTCTCTCTCTCTCTCTCATTTCCGGGAGCCGGGCCGCCGCCACAGGGGAATGATTGGAAGTTCCTCGGGCGGCGGCCCGGCGTAGATTGCTCCACGGACCGGCACCAGTCCGCGGCCCGGGGGTTGAGGACCACTGGTGTAGAGCACCGATAAAACGGTATGTCGGTACAACATGCGTTGTACAGCAATGAAGGACAGTTAATATGGATAAACAGTATTTGAGAATTACAGCATGTAGTTTTGAGCAGCGGTAGACAGAACGGTTAGTCAAAGTCCTTTATGTAATGCTATATCATTTTTTGCACTTACCTGAGGGGCCAGATGATTCACTCTCCGTTGTTCGCAGTGGGTGAATCGATGTGTCCGTCCGGAATATGTTTGCCATCTCATCGTACCAAATGAATTTGGAACGACGAGAGCCAGAAGTGCTGTTCTGGAGGACAGCCTGTTTGTACAGTTTCCGAAGAGATTTTGTTTTGGTCCTACATTCTGAAGCAGAACGACTATAACCAAGTTTTGAGAGTTCAGATGAGATTACCTCAAAAATTTCAATATTTCTTTTTAGGGAAGACAATGCATATTTTATCTCTGCCTCTCCCCAAACCTTAATTAATGCCGAGGTCTCCTCATTTCCCCAGATAATGCCTCTCTTAATTTTACATTGCACCGAAGTGCCTTGGCTACTTTCTGAGTTGTCTTCAGTATCCATTTCTCAAAAGCAGTGAAGGAATGTTTTCCAAGAGCTGTGAGCAGTTAAAGATGATCCCAGCAAAGACTTCAGCAAGCCAGAAAACAGAATTCCTGCTCTTCCACCTCTGTCTGCCTTATCTGCATATCAACAGAAAGGTGCTGGTGACCCAGGGGAATGATTTATGGTCGGTAAAGGGGCCCCTTCTTAATCCAGCGCTTTAAAGCAACGGTGCGAAAATAAACAACTGCAAGGGAGTGTTTTCCTTGACCGCCGTATAGCAACCAAAGTACCACAAATTAATAATAAAGGCTGGCTATTTTGAGAAAATAGTTTACAATTGGGATTTGAGCTGCCTGCCAAACTCAACATGACTTGGGAAATGCCAGTGGCACACCTCAATTCTTCGAGGTGTTTTTAAGCCGCTTTTAGGTGTTGTAAGTTAAGTTTTGAAATGACTATAGCAAGTAGTTACTTCCTGTTCTTCCACCTCTGTCCGCCTTAATTAGCATATCAAGAGAAAGGTGCTGGCTACCCTAGGGAATTTTTTTTTCAAAGGGGCCCCTTCTAGTACTCTTGAGGTTGAAAACAAGGTAGCACCGAAGAAAGGAAGGCTTTCCCTTGCTAATAATGTATTTTGTACCACCAAAAAATTAGCACTGGGATTCATAGTTTATTCAAAGGAAAATACCTGTTTGCACATAACTGTCTGCCAAAGAAAACTAATTCGGCTAAATGCCACTGGCTGGCCTAAGTTTTTATATGTTATGTAGCAGCTGCTGTCTGTTGAAAGAGATGTCTGCATAAGAAAATAGCTAGCCAGAGTAGTTAGTTTCTGGTCTTGCACCTATGCCTACCCAAAGCAAAATATAAAGGGAAAAGATTCTGGCTACCTAAGGTAGCAAGTGCTGTTTAGTTACTGAATGGCCCTTTTCTGTTATCCAAGTGGTTACCAGAGAAGGCCATTAATTTCTAAAACTTTGGTATAACCACCAATATTCCATAACAAGTTTGTACTGGTTTGGAGTGTTTGCACATACCTGGCTGCCTAAATCAGAGTACTAGGGGCAAGGCCAGTGGTTGATCACATTTCTGATGATTGTTTAAGCAGCTTTTAGAAGCTGATAACGATACTTGCATGGAGAATGAGATTGCATCACCTGGTTTTAATGCACAGCCAGCCTTTTTAGGTAATAATAGGAAAAGCATGTGCTTGGTAGCCGAAATGGCACTTCATGCTGGAGCTTGTATCCGTTTGAAATGGTGTTTGCAGAGAGTCTGGCCTGAATGTAATCAAATTCACTACCTGACCTGTTCCCTGTATCTGGCCAATTAAATACAAGGAGATGAAGTTTTCCCAGGGATTGATTCCCAGATTATTTGCAATTGTGGGCCTTTCTATTAATAAGAAAGCAGGAGAAAATAAGGGATTTTAACGTGAAATGGGTATTGAAGTCTTTACCTTGCATTCAGTGTAACTACCCTGGTATTTGTATTGGTTATATACAGGGGAAAATGATCCTGGTCAGCAGGACTGTTACATATACTCAGTAAAGCTATGGCACAGACCCCTAAGTGGACATTTCTTTTCTCCTTAGGCTTCGGTTATCCTTTTAATGTATATTATAAATGGATAGGAAAAAAGCATATATAAAGGGGGCAAGTTGTTGTAGGATAGGCTTACACAAAGGTTGTGTTATTAGGTGTAGCAAATGTAAAGAAAATCAGCCCGCGGTTGAAGCTTTTATTAACCAAATATAAGTAAGATAACACACTCTGAATGTGGAGGCAATCATTTCAGATCAAATTAAAATTTCCCATGACAATTAATGATTACGAAACACTTTAATTATTTCACATGTCACTTTACATGGGTATGTAGGTACTCAGAAATGGCATTGCGCACAGCCTCAGCCTCTGCCCGGGCAGTACCAGATCTGTTGCAGTCATATATGTCGCTGCCCTCCTGATAATCAGCTTGAGAAAGTTGATGCTGTTCCTCATCTGGAATGTCATGGTTTTCGCGTTCACAAATGTTATGCAGAATCACGGCAGAAGCAATAATAGAATTCACGTTTTCGATGTGCGCCTCAATCCTAACGGACAGACGTCTGAATCTTGCCTTCAAGCGTCCAAATGCTCTCTCAACTACGCATCGTGAGCGATTGAAAATCTTATTGTAATGACGCTCCCTGTCATTTCTTGGAACAGCGAAAGGCTTCATCAGCCACTTACACAGTGGATACGCACCATCCCCTAATATAATTGGCGGGATTGACACCCCTGCATAGTGGAACATAGGGCTGCCAGGTATTAGCGTCCCTTCCTCCATCTTACTGAAAAGCATGGATGATCTAAAAACATGAGCATCATGATTCACACCTGAATGTCCTGCCAACATTGAAAAAAAAATACCGGTACCGTCGCAAGCTGCCTGCAGTAGAACAGAATGGAATGATTTTCTGTTAAAATAAGCCGCTCCCTGCAATTTTGGCGGACTGATCGGGATGTGGGTTCCATCGATACACCCAATAGTATGCGGAAATCCGAAGTTTTTCATTGATGATGTCATCTGTTGAACCAGGAAAAATTATTAACCATAATAGCTTTACGTAGGCAGAAGAAAAGTTATACGGAAGTTATTATTGTAACGGAAAAATAAATGGACAGATCTGAAATAAGACACAAACCTTATTGAAATCTGGAAGGCGAACCTCTTCCTTGAGAAGAACGTGTTCCATTGCTAGGCAAACCTTGATGACAATACTTGCAACAGTAGAACTTCCTTTCTGGAATACCAGAGCGATGGTTCGGTAGCAAGAACGGCTGGCCAAGAAGTACACGCCGATTGCAACTCGTTCTTCGACTGGAACGGCTGATCGCATAACTGTGTCCCTCCGCATCAGATATGGATGCAGCTTATCGGCGACCCCCAAAAGAGTTCTTCTAGTCATACGGATGTTCTCCAACCACTGCCTATCGTCCCAAAGCTGAAGAACCGTGTCGTGAAACCACTGAGAACGTCCAGGGTAACACCAGAATATTTTCTGTCTAGGCGACGTTTTTATCCACCGAGAAATGACCCATATCAAAGTGTTGCAGCCCCTCATAGCGTTCCTGAACAACACTCTGCGTTGGAACAATCGTCTTCGGTTTAGGAAGCATAACAAAGCAATACTGTCCATCAATTTACAAACACTGTGCAGCACTGCAACAAAACATGGGCGATACCTGTGGAATTTCTGAAGACGGCATGAAGAACGAGAGGGAGGCATGATTCCCTTCTAATGGTAGTTGGAGGCGGAAGTTGTTTGGTCACTGCTCTAGGGACTAAAGGAATTACTCCGATGTCCTTGGAGGACCGAGGGATCATAAACAACAAATGTGGTGTGCTGGTCCACCTAGTGACCCTGACGGAGAACAGCAATTGTTTCACGTCACCAATGGACGAAACAATACAAATCAGGAATAGAAAACGAAGGATATTACAGTAATCATGCTCTGCCGCAAATGACAGCCATGTATTGATGCATCGATACGCCGAGTTATATATTTTTTTAAATTAAAAGGAGGCTGGAACCTGACGTTGAAAAGTAGCTTTCTAATGCAAAGGGAGCACGTGAGGTAGTAATGGATTCGGTCCTAAACATTCGCCACGTGCGGACATAGAAAGAGGGGTGGGAGCGAAGGGAGACCACGTGACCGCCACCGCATTCAAAGCGAAGGCAATCCCGCTGCGAAGCGATGCACTTCGTGAAGTAACGGCCATAGTTGCAGGTGAAGGTTGCCTGTCTGGTATCTGAGATACAGTGGAGGGGATGGGTTGTTTCTGGCTTAAAAGCCACTTAACACAGAATATTGACCATCAAAGATGGGGAGGGCCTCCTGTTTCTTCTTCTTCTTCTCTCTCTCTATCACAGGTTGCCAGCTGCTGTGTAGCTGTTTCCGAGTCACTCTTCACACCTGGCTGTGCAGGACATTGTGGCCGCTGTGGGCCTTTTTACATGGGGCCTTTTTAGACAACCCCTAAAATCCGAGGCAAAGGGCTCCCAAATGCGGAGCTTAAAAATGTTTTAATTTAATGGAGTACTACATTAAAGATTTTAATTAATCAGTTAGGTTTTAGCACTCAGTTTAGCAATATAATAAATCAACTGTATTCTAATAATAAGGCTAGAATATCAATGAATGATGGAATAAGAGAAACTGTTACCCTGGGCCGAGGAACTAGACAAGGTTGCCCATTATCTCCAGTTTTGTTTATACTTATAATGGAAATGCTGGTAATGTAATAAGGAAGGATAAAGAACTAGAAGAGGTTGAAGAGGGGAAGTCAAATAAAATTAACTTATTTGCTGATGATACATTATTAATAATTAAAAACCCATTGATTAATATTTATAAATTACAGAAGCATTTAAAGGGGTTTGAGGCAGTAACAGGATTAAAGGTTAATTGGAACAAATCTGAATGCATGTTGTCAAATTATAGTGAAGAAGAGAAAAAGTTGTTTAGGGAAGTATTTAAAGGTAAATTAGTAAATAGCATTAATTATTTGGGGGTAAAATTAGCATGGAGCTTACAACATATGTTTAAAATAAATGCTGTGAAAGTTAAGAAAGAGATTATTGAACAAATAAAAGAGTATCAAAAACTAAGGATTTCTTGGTTTGAAAGGATTTCAGTATGTAAAATGAAAATTATTCCCAAACTAAATTTCCTATTTTGGATGTTACCTATAAAATGGGATGAAAGTGAACTTAAAGGGATTCAGGGGAAAATTGATGTTTTGCAACTGCAATAAAAAAGCTAGGATCAATAAGAGGTTATGGTATATACCACAAAAAGAAGGTGGTTTAGGGTTACCTAACATTAAGCTATATTACATAGCCAATCAATTAAGACATATTCCTGATTTTATAATAGGGAGTGATAACCTAATTTGGAGAGACTTAGAAATTAAATCAAAAGAGAATATTTTTTAAAGGAGGATGTTAAAGTTCAGGTGAAAAAGATAAGTAATCCATTCTTGAAAAATACTATGGAATGTTGGAGGAATTTTAGGGAGATTTTAAACCGATTGGTTTCACCCTTGATACGAATAACAGAAATGAAGGATTTCCCAGACAATTTAAAAGGGAAGTTAAGCATGCTACTGCATGATAAAAAAATTATATACTTGTGGGAATGGTTAAAGCAAATGCAGAATAGACAAAGCATAAAGGAGAAATTGGGAAGAAATATTTCCTGGCTGAACATTAAACAACTGGGAAAATGGACTAAAGAATGGATAAATAAAGTAGGAGAGTGTAGAAAATTGACCAGATTTGAAGAAATTATAGATAGAAGAAATGAGATTGAAAATAAAGAACAGAGGAAAGGAATTGTAAGTGAGATATATAAAATATCGATTCAGGAAGATAATGAAAAAAATAATCAGTTAAGAGAGATTTGGCAAGAAGACATTAACAAAGAGATAAAGGAAGATTGGGGGAAATTGTGGAAGAAAAGAATAGTGAAAAATATGTCTGTGAGAGTTAAAGAAAATTGTTATAAAGTATGTTGGAGATGGTATATAACACCCGCAAAGTTAAATATAATAAATAAAGAAATATCTCCTATTTGTTGGAGATGTAAAAAAGAGAAAGGGACATATTTACATATGTGGTGGACATGTGAGAAAAGGAAATTGGAATGGAATTTGGGTTTCAATGAAATGCAAGAAGTACTAGGGAAAAGGATTCCAATGTCTCCCCAGCTGGCACTGTTAAACATAGTTGCAGATATTTAACTGAAGAAAGAGGAGGGTGAATTGGTAATTATAATGGTTACGACCGCAAGTCTGATATTTGCCAAATATTGGAAATCTAATAATCAATTAGTAATGGAAGAATGGTATAAGGAGCTATGGAATTTAGCTACTAATGATAAATTGACCTGTGAAATTAAAATTAGGAAAGGGCTGAGCAAATCTAATGATTTTAATGGAATATGGGATAAATTATTGGTATATGTATTTCAAAAAGGCAAGGGGTATACACCTGGAGAAGACTCAATGTACTACTGGAAAGAAACGGGCTGGTCAATACCATGAAGTTGTAATCTTGTTTAAGTCCTGAGGGGGGTTGCACTGGGTTATATATCTGTATATTGTTATATTTTTGTATACTGTTGTTTTGTTATTTTTATTCTTACGTTATTTTGCTGTTTTATCTATTCTTTTATAAATATTTTTTTTTTTTTACAAAAATGTTTTCCCACTGTGCTCGGACTGAGTATGATGTTGTCCCCCTTACCACCACCCCCAATCCCCTTCTGGCAAAGGTCCTCTTCCAGAAACCAAAGGACGGGCTGCTATTCAACAGGTGCGGCTGACATTCCCTGCCCTGGTCGACATTGTTGGAAGGGAGGAAGTCGTTCAGGATGCGTCCTTGTTCCTGGAATCTGGCGTAGCGTCCTTTTCCCACCCTGATTCATATGAGAATTGTGACCCATTCTGGAAGGCAGAAACAGCACCTAATGAATGGGTCAGCTTCGGAGGTCAACTGAACACCACCCTTTAGAGAAAAATCAACTGAGCACGATAGAAAACCCCCATTGGCTGCAGTGGGTCATCCGTCATTAGGGAAGAGCCCATTTAGGTGTGCTGGCTGGGAAGCCATTTTAGGTAAGGGCAAGTAACCCCTCCCCCACGCACCATAGGAAGGCGTGGGCAGAAAACTGAGGATCCACAGAGCGGCTGGTTAAAGTGGGCTATTATTGGAAGAAAAATATTGTAATAAATAAGTGGCTTACAATAATTAGAGACAATATACAGTCCAGAACATTTAAGGCATAATTTAAGTTATGAACAGAATCAGAATCAGAATCCTTCTTATTGGCCAAGTGTGGTTGGACACACCCAGAATTTGTTTTGGTAAAAAAAAATGCTCTCTTTATATAAAAGGAAATACAAAGGAGGCATTTTAGGGACGGGCAAGTCACCACCACCAGCAACACCCGGCGTAAAAAGAAAAAAAAAAATAGGCAGGTATTGAGACAAGCAGTGAGAATCCACAGAGCGGCCATGTCAAGTGAGGGCAGGTGGTACGGATTAAAAGTACGACATCTAAACGGGCTCTTATTGGAAAGAAAATCTTGTAATGAATAAGTCAAAAGGGCTGGATTTTTTTCTCCCGCCGGACTCTGTCAAGAAAAAGAAGTCCAGTTGCCAGGACTCCGCTTCTACATCCCGTCCAAGTGTCACCAGCACCCTTATTCAAAATGGCCGCATCACCTTCGCTTCCCATTTTTTGGAAGTGGAGGAAATGGCGACGCGGAGGAAGTTGCCCTCATCCGACATGGCGACCTCAGCGTCGCCCCCTTCCTGCCTTCTCCCTTCTCAGGGCACTTCCTTGGCAATCTCTCTCCATCTCTCTCTGGCGGTTACTGCGCCTCGTGGCGCAGTGGTCAAATGCCTGTACTGCAGGTAAAACTGTGCTCACGAACTGGGGTTCAATCCCAGGTAGCAGGCTCAAGGTTCACTCGGCCTTCCATCCTTCCGAGGTCCGTAAAATGAGTACCCAGCTTGCTGGGGAGGGGAGCAATGTGTAGCCTGCACACTGTAATTAAAAAATTGTAAACCGCCCAGAGACTACTTGTAGTGGTATGGGGCGGTATATAAGCAGAAGCAGAACACTTTACTTCCCGTCCGTTTTGTCTCTGTTAGTGTTGCGCTTAGGAGCGGTTAAAAAAAAATGAATGTTACTTCAATGAAGAGGAACTAAAGTCAGAGGAAGAATTCCAAAATCCAAAAGTGACATTAGATTGGTGGGCAAAATCACAATTGACCTTGAGGTTGATAAGAATAAAATTAGTCTAAAAAATAGTTATTGGTTGGTTTTCTTTGTTAGTTGCCAATGCACCATTATAAGTTATAAATGCATCATTGGTGGTTCATCAAAATTGCCACGCTGAGTTAGTTATATAGCAAAAGGTTTATTAAAGACAGATAGAAATATATCATAGACAGTACAGAAGATAGGCAGTACAAAGAATGGGTTAGCTTAGGATCCGAGCACAACATGGCCTGACGGCCTTGCTGCTCTCTGGACTCTTACAGTACAGAAGGTAGGTTAGTTTAAGGGATCCTAGGAGCAGCATGGCCAGAGGCCTTGCTGTCCTGGACTCTTACAGCACAGGAGGTAGGTTAGTTTAAGGGATCCTAGGAGCAGCATGGCCAGAGGCCTTGCTGTCCTGGACCCCGAGTGATGGTTTTCCGTGATCTTTTATACTCTTTCGCATGATGTGGTGACGTATTTTAGTACGCATACAAGTGTTTGTTTATGTTGGCCTATGCCCATCTGGATGCCCATCAGAATGATTTTATCCTATTTCGGGTTGGTTCCTGGCTAACTGCCATCTATCACTGCCGGCCAGCCGACTTTTCGGTGCCATGGATAATGTCAACATTTCTATGTGGTTTTGCTATCTTGTCTCCTGCCTGAGATCTTCGCCCACGGTTGCCAAGTTCCCAGCTATGACGCCAAGCCCGCTGGTTCAATTTGACCTTATGCCCTGTGAGCTCATTTGGGTATATTTTTGATTTTGAGGCATGTTAACCCATTCCTATCAAGGTTTGTTAAAGATAAGAAAGAGGGTTTTTATAGAGAGAGAACTGAACTGGATAAACTGCTCTTGGGAACAGAGGGAAAGCTGATTCAGAAAATTTATAAGTACATGATAGAGTTGAAAATGCAGGATGAAATTGTGAAAGACTGTATGATATTATGGCCTTCTCCCTTCTCAGGGCACTGCCTTGGCAAACTCTCTCACAAGGGGAGGTGGGGGGGGGGGCAAACAGCCTCTGTGGTAATCCAGGGAAAGGCACGAGACGCAGAGGCCTTGAAAAGTGGGGTCCTGGGACGTGGCCTTGGCTCCCCACGCCAGCGATGGAAATCCAGAGGCAACGGAGGAAACCAGCCCAGCAGCCCAGATGCTGGCCAGCCAGGGAGGAGATGGTGAGAAAGCCCGCTGGGTCCCCTCCCAAGAGTCTCGGGTGCATCTTCATGATCAGCAGTAGATCAGCAGGAATGGAAGAGAACCGGTGCGGTGTTGTGGACAAAGAGAGGCAGGCTAGGGCTCCGGAGTCCTGGGTTCGAAATCTCTGCTTCGCCACAGGAACTGATGGGTGGACGGGTGAGTGGGTGGCACTGCAAGGGGTGGGAGGCTTTGGGGAGGGGGGGAGTGTTCAGCTTGAGCCGCTGTTTGGAGGCTTTCCCACATGTTAAGCGGCTGGGGGGGTGTTCTGGGGGTGGTCAGCCAAGGTGTCCTCCTGCCTGGGTTCTTTGGCTGGAGAAAACCAGGGGGCACCCCAGTCCTTCTTCCCCACCTGCTCACCAAGCCTTCCAGGAGGCATGTGCCACTCGGTGCCAGAGCTCTGCTTTTGCAGACAGGAGGCCCTGGGTCTCGCCCTTGGCCGCATCTCGAGGGTACCCTCCTCGCGGGCCGTTAGGCTCTCAGGTCTTGGGCCCCGGTGCTCCGTGGTTTTCACCGTCTGGTGTGCCTGGTTTGGAGAACAAACAGGTGCAAAGGCCACCGAGATCAACGCTGGCCTCTCGGGAGGCCCAAGAAGTGGAGGAGATGCCTGTTGGCGGTGGTGGTTTGGGGAGAGGGAAGCAGGCATGACGGCTCAGGTGGGGGCTGACTCCTTCCCCCCCCTCCTGCCAAACGTTTCCCCTGGATCCACCCACAGAGCCTCCTGTGAAAGGTGCAGGGCGGTCGGCGGGATGACGGGACCCAATCTTCTGTCCTCAGAAGACCTTGGACTACAAGGCCCAGAAGCCTTCCCCACTGGCCAGGATTGCTGGCGAGTTGTCATCCAAAAACATCTTGGGGACCCAGGGTTGGGGAACGCCTCAGCCTGGGGGACCCCTTCCCTGTAAGAGTGACCTCGTGGCCAGATGGGCGGCAGAGAAATCCAATCAGTCCCTAAAAGTCAATGAAGAGAAGTCAGACCCCCCCTCCCTCTGCCTCCTTGTAAAGTCAGCCAAGGCCGGCTTCCGCTTGAAGGGCGTTGGGCCTCCCACTCAAGTGCCCCCTGCCTCCTGCCATGCCAAGGGGTGCGCAGTCCCAAAGGAGACTTTGGCTGGGAGGTTCAGCCAGCCTGTCCTTCTGGGCGCCTTTTCCCGGTTGTCTGAATCCACCACCTCAGTTCTTGGGTTGGAGGGCAAGCTTCATGTGAGGTCCCCACCAATACCTTTGGAGCTCAGGATCAGGCCTCGGTGCTCCCACAGGGGACAGGATGTCACCCACCGTGGCCTCTCAGGATATCCCGGTAACCCTCGTGCGCCTTTTTCTCTCTGCAGAAGCTGGAGTGAGCTGCTCAGAGGCCAGGCTGCACCCCTTGGGTTGGGCTGCGAAGAGGAAGGACGAAACCCGGGATGGGACCTCAGGCTTCATAAACCCTTGGAGGGCACTTGCATCCTCTCCCCCCGCCCCGGGCCCATCCACAACCCACCTGGTGCCCTGTTGATACAGAAGGCTATTTGCTTTCCTCTCCTGCAGAGCGTGGCTTCTTCTGGTCCCCCCCCTCCCGTGTGGTTGCAATGCTGTGCTTTTTGTGCCTGGGAGGTGTTTTTTGTGTGTGGGGGTGCCGTACAGAGTAGCTTCCTTTTTCCCACCCACCCTTTATGCAATGCTCCTCCTGCTTTGGGGGCATCTCAGGGGGTCCCTTTGGCTTTGTCAGAAGATGCACTGAAGAGCCCCCCCCCCCCCCCCCACAAAAAGATACTCCATAGCAGTGTTTCCATCTGAGGAAGAGGACACCTGGATCCGGTTTTGTTTAGTTCTCAGAAAGGGCCCTTGATCCGCAGGGGCTGAGGAGTGATGGGGGGGGGGGGGGGGGGGCTTCATGTCAGGTACAGGACCCGCAGGGCCTTCCTGCTGACTGAATCTGCAGCTCCCCTGGTCGAGCGGCCTCCCTTCTGCATCAGGTTTGAGAGCTTTGAACTAGAGATGGGTACAAGCCCTCAAAGCAGCGGTTTGTGTCAGTTCGTTGGTTGGCGGGACGGGTGTTCTGTGTGGCCTCCTCCTCCAGGGGGTGCTGCTTCTGTGTGGCCACCCCTTGCAGGAGGTGGGCTGGGGAGTGCCGAGCACCTGTCCCACCTGTCCCACAGTAAGGCCGTTACTTCACGAACCGCTCGCTTCGCGGCAACCCCTCCTTTCTGTGCGAATCGATCGTTTCAGTCCGCACGCTCCTTTTCGGCTGCGATGCCCCCTTTCCCGTGCTCCAAGCGGGGTGAGTGGTTCCCCTGCCAGCGGCCGGGAATCTTTTCGCTTCGCATCTCGCTTCGCTCCCAACGTGACGTGTGGTCTCGGTTTTTGGCTTTTATTTCAAGTTTTTTTTAAAAAAATTCAAACAGGGATATCGATGCATCGCTATATCGTTTCATCGCTTTGCGCTGTTACTTCCTCGCTTGAGTAGTAGCGGCAGCGGCGGCGGCGGCGGCGGGAGCAGGAGGAGCCGCTGCCGCCTCGCCCGGCCAGAGCAGGGCACCCGGGGCAGGCAGCGTGCAAGCGGCGGAGGGCGGGCGGCTGTGCCATGCGGGGCTCCCCCCCGAGTAGCGGCGGCGGCGGCGGGGGGGGCTGCCAATGATGCCAGGAGTTGAAATCAGTAGAGCCATTGCAACTGACAGTCCAGCATCAGTGCATCGATACGCCGTCGGTAGGAATTTTTTTAAAGGACGGATGGGAAATAACGAACGTTGAAAAGTGGCATGCGAACGCGAAGGGAGCACGTGAGGTTGTGCTCGAATCGGTCCTAAAACTGCAGCTCGTGAGTACTGAGAAACAGGGGCGGGAGCGAAGCGAGAACACGTGACCGCCACGTGACCGCCTCTGAATTCAAATCGAAGGCAATATCGCTGCGGAGCGCTGCGCCTCGTGAAGTAAGGGCCTAAATTGCAACGAAGCAACGAACCGCTGAACCCAAGATTCCTGCCCGTCTCTGTTCTGAGCCCCAGGCCCTTCCTAGGAGCACACAATTGGTTGCTTCCCAGGGCGAAGGTAGTAACTGTGGAGTAACTTACCCACTTCTGAGTTGTTTCTACAAGGAACTGAAAAACAATGTGCTGGGGCTCTCCCTGTTCCATGGGAACCACAGAAGTGGTTTGTGACCCGAAATGTAGAGGCTGGTTATACAAATTCTCCCTATATTTCAATTTGTAGAAATAAAAAACGTATGATCACAAAGGGGCCAGAGATGTGATCCCTTGGAATTGTCAGTACCATCACTGAGAATTGGTTTACTGTCATGTTTTTCAAAGACACAACCATGTTAAACTTGTTCAAGCATATCCAGGCAAACTAAAAACTAAAAAATATTCTGGTTCTCTAGAAGTTGAGAAATTATAATTTTAGGTGAGTTTTCATGGATACCTCTGGGACTTGGACGCAGAAGAAGTCAGTAGGTGCCTCCACGAAAGCTCACCTTGAGATACAGTATAATGCACTGTTTTATGGTGCCAAAAATGATGTATTTTTTAAAAAATTGCCTGGATATTTTCAGTTGCAAGTTACCAAACACTTGTTGGATAAATCCAGCCGAGCTATGATTTTCAAGGGGGTAGGAGTAAAAAAACCCTATTTTCCCCAAGCTGATTTCCACCCCCTCTCCCTTGATAGAGAATAAGGCCTAGGAGGAGATTCTGTCTTCTGCTACTCTCCACCCCTTTTCACTTAAATGACATCTAGGGGTCAGAACACAAATTTCTGGCTGGACATTAACTCCTGCGAAAGCTCTCCTTCCTGGGGTGTGGCGTTGGCAAAGTTAAAGTTCCCGATTGACACACACACACATCCTGGGGGTCTGTCTGTAGCCCCGCTCCCAGGCCTATCTTTTTTTGTCTGCTGTAGACTGTAAGCTCCTTGAGGACAGAGCCCTCAACCTGATATGTATGTGTTTGTGTGTCTGTCTCTGTGTTTTGTGCAGCATCTGGCACAATGCAGATAATAAAATTTTTGACTGAATCAGGTGTTCACTCAATGGATCTATCTGAGGTACAGTTGTGGGGAAGGGTTGTTTCTGCCTTAAAAGCCACTGAACACAGAATATTGACCATCAAAGACGGGGAGGGCCTCCTGTTTCTTCTCTCTCTCTACCACAGGTTGCCAGCTCCTGCTTAGCTGTTTCTGAGTCACTCTTCACACCTAGCTGTGGAGGAAATTGTGGCCGCTGTGGCTTTTCATGGTCCGGAGACAGACATGGTTGTCGTGAGGGCCCAGAAAATGTGCAGGTGGAAAAGGGGACCCTTTAAAGTTTTGCTGTGGGCCAGGATTAAGCCATCAAATTCCATGGGGCTTGCTTCTGGGTAGCAGGTACAGTTGGCCCTTCCTGTGTATAATGAAAACTGTGCATAAGAGAGAACACCAAAAACCCCACACACCAAAACTGCTGTTTTGCAACAGTAGCTTGTTTTACTGCTTTTTGTGACACTACTATAGCCTGCTTTGTGTCTGCTGGTTTTAGTTTATTTTTCCTCTGCCAACCGTGGATAACTGAATCAGTGTTTAATGATCTGTGGGTGCAAGGAGAATCGGGCAGGAATGGCTCTAACACGAGATAGAGCTTGCCTAAAGGTGGCTGTGGATTGGTGAGGGAGGTAAATTCGTTTAATCTTTTCTGTATTTAAATGTGTGCCCTGCCATGGTTAGGTAGTTAGTTGTGATTCTTTCCTTCGACTTCAGAGGGGAAAGCCGCCCCCTTCCTGTATTTCGAGCTGAAAATAAACAAACGATTATTGGATCTCTGCTTGTCTCCCGGGTGCTCCTGCCTAGGAGAGGGTAGGTGATGCTTTAATCCAGGCCTCCCCTGAAACCCTTCTGACTTCTAAACAATTCATTTTTGAAATATTTCAAATTCTGTTACACATCTACATTTACGTGTTTGTTTATATTGAATATTTTTTACCTCACCTTTCTCCTTGGAAAGGACGCAAGGTGGCTTACATTAATGAGGGACAATATACAATCCAGAACATTTAAGATATATCTTACGAACAGGGAATTAGAAGAGCCTTCTTAGATTAGAGCTACAAAGACATGCAAGAAGAAAATCAAAGTCCATTATGAGCTGTGGAAAGTAACATGCAGCGCAGAGAGAAACTGCTTGTTCCCTGAGCTCCTTGTGCTCTAACGATGCCAGCCAATGAGTCTGGCGAAACCTCAGGAATAAAAACCTCCAGAACACAGTCAAACGGCACAGAAAAATTGGGACAGCTATAAAATGGAAAACACCGGTGTTCTCAGGAAACAGGCAATGCCATCATGTATGTTAATCCATATAAAGTCACGTAGTAGGAAGTCCCTCATTCAGGGAAAGTTTGCCTGAAGAGGAAGGTCTTTGCCTGCTTCCGGAAAGATAGCAGAGACGAGGCAGTCCTGGCCTCCAGCGGGAGGGAATTCCAAAGTCTGGGAGCAGCAACAGAGAAGGCCCTTTCATGTGTTCTTCTGAGACGTTCCTGTGAAGGGGGCGGGATGGAGAGAAAGGCTTCTCCTGATGACCTTAGCACCCGAGCCAATTCATACTGTCAGATTCAATACTTGAGACAGCTAGGAGGTCATATGCTCCTTTGTAGGTCAAGGTCAGCACCTTGAATTGTGCCCGGTAGGTGACTGGCAGCCAGTGGAACTGCTTTAGTAAGGGGTGTCATGTGATCTCTGTAATTAACCACATGCAGCAATCTGGCTGCTGCGTTCTGGACCCATGGAAGTTCTGGACCCCACATAGAGTGCATTACAGTAGTCCAGCCAGGAGGTCACTATGGCATGTGTCACCATGGCCAGAGGAGGTTTCTCTGCTCTGCTCCTTACAACAATACAAAAAAAAAGAGATCACACTAAAATAAAAGCCATTCAAAGCAATTACAGAGAACCCACAATGTGGAGGGGATGAAACAGGAACAGACAGAAAAGGGGATTTTCACACCAGATCACCTGAGGAAGGAGTCCCGCCAGGAGGAGAAAGGAGGACTTCTGCCCTTCCGGGGATTAATAGATGTGTTCTCTCTCCGAACATTTTCGCACACTCAAGTTATCTGGAAGCCTTCCTCCCTTTGAGGAGTGTGTCTTATCTAAGAAGGTTTGTGAGGTGACTGAAAATATTTCCACACTCCAGACTGTTCAATAGCTTCTCAAATGTGTGGGTCCTAAGGTGTGTAGAAAGACAACTAGAACGACCGAAATTCACTCCTCAGTCCTGAAATTCAAACGGCTTCTTTCCTGTGTGGGTTCTGTGATGCTTAGCAAGGTTTCCAGATTGACTGAACCTCTTTCTGCACTCCAGACATTCAAATGGCTTCTCGCCTGTGTGGGTCCTGTGATGCAAAGCAAGGCTAGAAGCATGACTGAACTTCTTTCCACACTCCGGACACTCAAATGGTTTCTCGCCTGTGTGGGTCCTGTGATGCTGAGCAAGGCTTCCAGACTCACTGAACCTCTTTCCACACTCCAGACATTCAAATAGCTTCTCGCCTGTGTGGGTCCTGTGATGCTTAGCAAGGCTTCCAGAATCACCAAACCTCTTGCCACACTGCAGACATTCAAATGGCTTCTCGCCTGTGTGGGTCCTGTGATGCGTAGCAAGGTTTTGAGAATGACTGAATCTCTTTCCACACTCCAGACATTCAAATGGCTTCTCACCTGTGTGGGTCCTGTGATGGGGAGTGAGGTGTGAAGCTTGACTGAACTTCTTTCCACATTCCAGACATTCAAATGGCTTCTCTCCTGTGTGTGTTCTCAGGTGTGTAGTCAGGTCTTTAGAACTACTAAACCTCTTTCCACATTCCAGACATTCAAATGCCTTCTCGCCTGTGTGGGTCCTGTGATGGGTAGCAAGGTGTGAAGCCTGTCTGAACTTTTTTCCACATTCAAAACATTCAAATGGCTTCTCGCCTGTGTGGGTCCTGTGATGGGTAGTGAGATGTGAAGCTTGACTGAACTTCTTTCCACATTCCAGACATTGAAATGGCTTCTCTCCTGTGTGTGTTCTCAGGTGTGTAGTCAGGTCTTTAGAACAACTAAACCTCTTTCCACATTCTAGACACTGAAATGGCTTCTCGCCTGTGTGGGTCCTGTGATGTCTAGCAAGGCTTCCAGAATGACTGAACCTCTTTCCACACTCCAGATATTCAAATGCTTTCTCTCCTTGGCGAATTATTCCTATGGAAATGAAGTTTTGATCTTCCATTCATGGTATGCTCATCATTCCTTTCCTCTCCTTTCGATAGTTGCTGAACCATCTGGTCTTTCCCCTGACAAGTAATAGATTTGTCCATCTTTTTGTTTATATGTTTTCCTCTAAGCTTTTTCATTCTGGTTTGATTCTCAGAACCCTCTTTTGCATCTGAACATTCAGCCTTTTCCTCTGGCGCTTGGTGTTCTCCGTTTTGATTTCTTCTCTACCGGAACTTACCTGCTAAAAACAGGCAAGACATAAGTGACCACGGAAAACAAAATGTCAGATCAAGTAACAGACCCAACAAACTGTCATGGAGGGTGCAGGGGAATGAACCCAGCTCTAGGGGGGTCCCACCTCCACCAACATCAGTGAGGAGGCCAATTTTGGCACCAATGAAGATGCTGAGGAAACCCAGGGGATTTATCACACTCATCCGGTAACAGTCTGTGAGGGAAATTTGTGGTGGGAAAACCCAGGTGGGTTCCAGTATACGAAATGAATGCAAATTATTCCATAGCCTTTATATGTTTTTCTATCATTTTGGATCTAACTCACACAAAGTTGCACTGGGTCTTCCCTCATCTTCCAAAGGAATTTATGGTGCTTCTGGTTACCTTCAAAGCAACCACTCAGGTGGTCCTGGTTATTTGTAAGAAACATTGCTTCTTATCCCCAGGAAATACCAGATACATATCTATAGTTTGATATAGAGAGTGCTTCACAGTAATATCA
Organism: Phrynocephalus guinanensis; assembly: GCA_037367245.1. Lineage (NCBI taxonomy): Eukaryota > Metazoa > Chordata > Lepidosauria > Squamata > Agamidae > Phrynocephalus > Phrynocephalus guinanensis. The sequence continues at coordinate 4,797,168 of CM074744.1, read as the reverse complement.
GTGAAGAATCCTCGGATCATTATCACTCCACGTCAGGCAATGATGATCATTAGTGTAGAAAGGAGGAGAAGAGCCCTTCCTGAGTGCCTCCCTTGTCTTTGAAGGATCATAGAATCATAGCGTTGGAGGAGACCTCAAGGGCCATCCAGTCCAAACCCCTGCCATTCAGGAACCCCATCACAATATTTCCAACAGATGGCCATCCTGCCTCTGCTTAAAAACCTCCAAAGAAGGAGACTGCACCGCCCTCCGTGACAGCTTATTCCACTGTCACACAGCTCCAACTGTCATGAAGTTCTTCCTAATCTTCAAGTGGAACCTCTTTTCCTGTAGTTTGAAACCATGGCCCGAAGTCCTAGTCTCTGAAGCCATGGAAAACAAACCTTTTTCTTCTTTAATATGACATCCTTTCAAAGATTTAAACATAGCTATCATATCCCCTTCCCTTAGGCTGTAAATGGGGGCACATTGCTACTTTTGTGTCCCAGTTGATCAGTGAGGCTACAAAATAAAACAGGCTGAACTGTGCTTTCATCATTGTAATGCTAATTACACTGATTACAACGAGGTCTGTAATAAGACTTCCTGGGGTAGGAACTGACAAGCCACCCCAGTATCCCTGCCAAGAAAATTCCATGGACAGAAACAAAAGGCTAAAAGATATGACGCTGGAAGATGAGCCCCTCAGGTCGGAAGGTGTGCAACATGCTACTGAAGAAGAGTGGAGGACTAGTACAAGTAGTTCCATAGCTAATGAAGTGGCTGGGCCGAAGCTGCCTGGAAGAGAAAGGAAAGTCCAATGCTGCAAAGAAATATACTGCATAGGAACCTGGAATGTGAGATCTATGAACCAGGGTAAGCTGGATGTGGTCAAATGTGAGATGGAAAGAATAAACATTGACATCTTGGGCATCACCGAACTTAAATGGATGGGTATGGGCGAATTCAGTTCAGTGCCAGGCCTCTGCCAGAATCAGACCCAGATACTGAAGGGTTAAAGGCTGGGGAATTCCCAGATGCAGATCCTCCTGCAACTGATAGTGATTCATCTGTATCAAGAGAGGCCTGTCCTCCTGGGAAACCTGTTAGAAAGGAAAGACTTACAGCCAGGCAGAGAAGGGATAGACTGCTAGAAACTCATAGACGTTTACATTCTGAGAGCCCAGAGTATTGACAGAGTTGGGGTTAGAGAGATTGGCGTTGCTCTCTTGGAGCCATAAAGCAGGTATTCTGGGGTCAGGCTTCTTGTGGGAGCAACAAGTCGGAAGGCTTGACCTCACGCCGATACTACGTTCCTGCTGTTCCTGAGATTCCACTCTGAACCCTGGCTCGACCTTGAATCACGTTTTGGACTCTGCATTCTCCTGTCTCCTGGATTCGAGGTAAGCAACATTTGTATACTGACCTTGGACTGTGTATCTGGGACTTTGTCTGGCTGCTGAAACTATGTTAACTCTGCATTGCTGCTGCTTCAGTAAAAGCTTTGACTTCCATCTGTGAGTGAGTGTGTGAGCCTGACAGTCAGATGACTATCACATCTACTCCTGTTGGCAAGAATCCCATAGAATAAATGGAGTAGCCCTCACAGTCAACAATAGAGTGGAAAAAGCAGTGCTGGGATACAACCTAAAAAGGATACAATGATTTCGGTATGATTCCAAGGCAGCCCTTTCAACACCACAGTAATCCAAGTCTATGCACCAACTACCGGTGCTGAAGAGTCTGAGATTGACCAATGTTATAAAGACTTACAACTTCTTCTAGAACTGACACCAAAGAAAGATGTTCTTCTCATCATAGGGGATTGGAAAGCAAAGGTAGGGAGTCAAGTGATAAAAGGAATAGCTGGCAAGTTTGGCCTTGGAGTTCCAAATGAAGCAGGGCAAAGGCTAATTGAGTTTTGTCAAGAGAACAAGCTGGTCATTGCAAACATTCTTTTCCAGCAACACAAAAGGCGACTGACTCTACACATGGACATCACCAGATAGACAATACCGGATTCAGATTGATTATGTTCTCTGCAGCCAAAGATAGAGGAGCTCTATACAGTCAGCAAAAACGAGACCTGGTGCTGACTGTGGCTCAGATCATCAGCTTCTTATTTCAAAATTCAAACTTAAACTGAAGAATGTAGGGAAGACCACTGGGCCAGTCAAATCCCTTATGAATACACAGTGGAAGTGAAGTATGGATTTAAGGAACTAGATTTGATGGACAGAACACCTGAAGAACTATGGATGGAGGCTTGTAACATTGTACAGGAGGCTGCAATGAAAACTATTCCAAAGAAAAGAAAATGCAAGTAAGCAAAGTGGTTGTCCAACGAGGCCCTACAAACAGCGGAGGAGAGAAGGGATGCAAAATGCAAGGGAGAAAGGGAAAGATACAGAAAATTGAATGCAGACTTCCAAAGAATAGCAAGGAGAGACAGGGCGGCCTTCTTGAACAAACAGTAGAAATAAATAGAGGAAAACAACAGAAAAGGAAAAACCAGAGATCTATTCAAGAAAATTGGAGATATTAAAGGCGCATTTCGTGCAAAGATGGGTATGATACAGGACAAAAATGGTAGGGACCTAACTAAAGCAGAAGAGATCAAGAAGAGATGGCAAGAATATACAGAGGAATTATATCAGAAAAATCTCGATGTCCCTGATAACCAAGAGAGCGTAGTTGCTGACCTGGAGCCAGACATCCCGGAAAGTGAAATCAAGTGGGCCTTCGAAAGCATTGCAAACAACAAGGCGGGTGGAGGTGACGGCATTCCAATTGAACTCTTTAAAATCTTAAAAGAGGATGCTGTAAAGGTGCTGCAAACGATATGCCAGCAAATTTGGAAAACTCAGCTTTGGCCAGAGGACTGGAAAAGATCGGTCTACATCCCAATCCCAAAGAAAGGAAACATCAAAGAATGCTCCAACTATCGCACAATTGCACTCATTTCACACGCTAGCAAGGTTATGCTCAAAAGTCTACAAGGCAGGCTTCACCAGTATGTGGACAGAGAACGTCCAGAAGTACAAGCTGGATTTCAAAGGGGCAGAGGAACTAGAGATCAAATCACCAACAAGCGATGGATTATGGAGAAAGCCAGAGAGTTCCGGAAAAACATCTACTTCTGCTTTATTCACTATGCCAAAGCCTTTGACTGTGTGGACCACAACAAACTATGGCAAGTCCTTAAAGGAATGAGAATGCCTGACCACCTTATCTGTCTCCTAAAAAATCTATATGTGGAACAAGCAGCAACGGTCAGAACTGGATATGGAACAACTGACTGGTTTAAAAATTGGGAAAGGACTACGACAAGGCTGTATACTGTCACCTTGCTTATTTAACTTATACGCAGAGTACATAAGAAGAGCCATGCTGGATCAGGCCAACGGCCCATCTAGTCCAGCTTCCTGTATCTCACAGTGGCCCCACCAGGTGTGTCTGGGAGCGCACGAGACTCGATATCTGTCTACTGATACCACTTCCCTGCATCTGGCCCTTGAAGTATGGCAGTTTTAAGCCTGGGGATTACACATCTCCATCATGGTTTGTAACCTGTGATGGACTTTTCCTCCAGGAATCTGTCCAACCCCCTTTTGAAGGCATCCAGGCCAGATGCCATCACCACATCCTGTGGCAGGGAGTTCCACAAACTAACAACGTGCTGGGAGAAAAATATTTTTTTGTTTGTTCTTACTCTCCCAGCCCTTAATTTGAGTGGTTGTCCCCTAGTTCTGGTATTCCCTCTATCCACTTTACTCATGCCCTGCATTATTTTGTATGTCTCAATTATATCCCCCCTCAGACACCTTTTTCCAGACTAAAGAGCCCGAAATGTTTTAGCCTTTCCTAATAAGGGAGGTGCCCCAGCCCAGTAATCATTTTAGTCGCTCTCTTCTTCACCTTTTCCAGTTCCCCTATGTCTTTCTTGAGATGCGGTGACCAGAATTGTACACAATACTCCAGGTGCGGCCTTACTATTGTTTTGTATAATGGTATTATAATGTTGGCTGTTTTATTTTCAATCCCCTTTTTGATAATCCCTAGCATGGAATTGGACTTCTTCACCGCTGCCATACATTGGGTAATGAAGCTGTCCACCAACACACCAAGATCTCTTTCCTGATCTGTCACGGATAACTCAGAGCCCATGAGTTGATAGATAAATCTTTGGTTTTTTGCCCCAATATGCATTACTTTACATTTGGCTACATTAAATCACATTTGCCATTTGGCAGCCCATTTCCCCAGTTTGGAGAGATCCTTCTGGAGCTCTTCACAATCTTCTCTGGTTTTTACCACACGGAAAAGTTTTGTGTCATCCGCAAACTTTGCCACCTCACTGTTTATCCCTGTCTCCGGGTCATTTATGAACAGATTGAAAAGCACCGGTCCCAGGACAGATCCCTGGGGCACACCCCTTTTGACTTCTCTCCATTGTGATAATTTCCCATTGACACCTACTCTTTGTTTCCTGGATCTCAACCAGTTCTCAATCCATAAGAAGACCTGCCCTCTTATCCCCTGACTGTTGCATTTTTCTCAGCAGCCTCTGGTGAGGGACTGTGTCAAAAGCCTTCTGAAAATCCAGATAGACTATATCCACCAGTTCACACAAATCCACATGCCTGTGGACCTTTTCAAAAAATTCTAAAAGATTTGTTAGACAAGACTTACCCTTACAGAAGCAATGCTGATTTTCTATCAGCAAGGTTTGTTCTTCTATGTGTTTTAAGATTTTCTCTTAGATGAGGCTTTCCACCATCTTCCCTGGGACAGATGTAAGGCTAACTGGCCTGTAGTTTTCCGGGTCCCCCCTCCTTCCTTTTTTAAAAATTTCTCTGACATCTGCTATCCTCCAGTCCTCCGGCACTGTGGCCGTTTGAAGAGACAAGGAAAAGAGGACGACAGAGAATGAGATGCTTGGACGGTGTCATCGATGCAACCAATATGGATTTGACCAAACTCTGGGAGGCAGTGGAAGATAGGAAGGCCTGGCGAGCTCTGGTCCATGGGGTCACAAAGAGTCGGACACGACTGAACAACAAAAAATCATATCCTCCCCCAGCCTTCTCTTTGAAAGGCTAAACATCCCTAGTTCCTTAAGCTATTCCTCACAATACAGTTCCTCCAGACCTTCAACCATCCTGGTCGCCCTCCTCTGCACCTGCTCGAGGTTGTCAACAACCTTTTAATATTGAGGCCCACAGAACTGGACCCAGTACTACAGGTGGGGTCTGACCAGACCAGAATAGAATGGGACTATCACTTCCCTTGATCTAGACATGATGCTTCTGTTGATGCAACCAAGAATCGTGTTGGCTTTCTTGGCCGCCCCATCACACTGCTGACTCATGTTCAATTTGTGTTCTACCAAGACTCCCAGATCCCTTTCATAGGTACTATTTTCCAGCAATTCATTCTTTTTACCTAGAGGTAGCACCCTACATTTCCCTCTGTTGACCTCCGTTCTGTTAGCTTTGGTCCAGCACTCTAATCTGTCAAGATCCTTTTGGATTTTCATCCTATCCTCTAAGGAATTGGCAACCCCTCCCAATTTGGTATCATCTGCAAATTTAATTAGCATACTCCCTATTCCTTCCTCCAAGTCATTATTAAAGATATTCAACAGCACTGGACCCAGAACAGAACCCTGGGGCACCCCAAGGCGAGAAGGAGGGAAGGCCAGGAACCAAAAGAAAGGCAAACACCTCACTTTGGGAATAATGAGAAACAGGAGGAGGGGAAGAGGCAGGCGAGGAACCTTCCTAGTAGCCCAGTTAGCACTAAGGGGGGGATAGGAAGAGAGACCAACCCACAAACTCAAAGGAACCAGTTATGATCCCTTAATGATTCTTGGGTTCCCCTTGGACCCCCCCCCAACTTGCTTCTGGTTTCCTCAGTCACTCCCTCCAAGGACATTTTGATGGCTGAACTGGGAGAGGAGGGGTGTAAGAGGTGGGGAGCGGTGGGAGAATCAATGGACCCCCCCAAAAAAAGCCCTCTTCCCGATCCCTCTCCCAAAGGCCCTCCCTGGTGACCTGGACGACGAAGGACACCCCCCAACCCCCCCCCAGGGTTCAGTTTCTGCCCCCCTGGCTGCCCCCGCCCCCAGGCCCTTCCTGTAGGAGGGTTCCCTTGATGGACCCCATTCAGGCAGGAACAAGCCTCAGCAGAGGAGCTGTTTTTTTAGCTCGGGAGTAACGGGACCCCCCCGGTTTCCAGTCCAGTTCCTTTCCTCCTCCCTCATGGAAAAGTAACGCCCGTTCCCTTTCAGACCAACGCCCCCAGCTCTCATGGGGGAGGGGGGCTGGGAGGGCCAACACGGGGCCCACACGATGGAGAGGGGGCTTTTCCAACCTCTTCTGTTCCTTCCCTCCCTCCACTCCATCACCCAGAATCCCCCCCAGCAAGCCAGCACTGACCATGGGAGTTGTAGTCCAAAGGGACGACTCTCCCGCCAGAAAACCTGGGAAAATTGATATCTAGATGTAAAAAGCCTAAAGGAGGCGAAATTCTCTCACCCCTGCCCGGCCATGGCTGGCGATGGGAGTTGTAGTCCAGAAGAGGCGGTGGCGCGCTTCTCCCTTCCCATCCAGAGGCGGGAAAGAGGAGGAGGAGAAGGAGGAGGACCAATTTCGCCTCCCCAGCCCTTATTTCCTGCCTCTCTAGGAATCTCGCCCAGCTCAGCTGCTTTTAACCCTCTCCCAGCCATGTCTCTTTTTGGGATGGAGGTGTCTTTGGGGTTTGCACGTGTTTGAATTCCTGCAGGAAAGGAAGCCAAGCCCTTGCAGATGCTGGAAAGATAATCCGGCGCCCCATCATTCCGCTTGGCTGACTGATTTCGGAGTGGATGTGAACCTAAGAAGTAATCAATAAAACACTCTCCTGCCTTAAAAGCTTCTTGGGATTTAGACAGTGTGGCCCATTTATAAAAAGCCCTCTAAAAAAGAGACCAGGATTTGGAATCATCGCTGGGTCGGAAGGGACCTTGGAGGTCTCAGGTGTTTTCGGCCAAGTTATCCATGTTTGTCTGCCCCCATCATTCCGCTGGGCTGACTGATTTCGGAGTGGATGTGAACAGGTGTAGCACCCTTTTCCCACGATAATTCATATGCAGACGTTGAGCCATTCTGGAAGGCAGGAAAGCACCCAGTCGGTCAGCTTTGCTGGTGAAATTAAGACCACCCTTAATACACGTGTCCTGGCTGGGGAAGTCCCGATAGTGTGGCTTGGAAGCCAGAGGAGGCATTTTAGGGACGGGCAAGTCACCACCACCAGCAATACCCGGCGTAAAAAGAAAAAAGAATAGGCAGGTATTGAGACAAGCAGTGAGAATCCACAGAGCAGCCATGTCAAGTGAGGGCAGGTGGTACGGATTAAAAGTACGACATCTAAACGGGCTCTTATTGGAAAGAAAATCTTGTAATGAATAAGTCAAAAGGGCTGGATTTTTTTCTCCCGCTGGACTCTGTCAAGAAGTCCAGTTGCCAGGACTCCGCTTCTACATCCCGTCCAAGTGTCACCAGCGCCCGTATTCAAAATGGCCACATCGCCTTCGTTTCCCATTTTTTGGAAGTGGAGAAAATGGCGCCGCGGAGGAAGTTGCCCTCATCCGACATGGCGACCTCAGCGTCGCCCCCTTCCTGCCTTCCCCCTTCTCAGGACACTGCCTTGGCAATCTCTCTCCATCTTTCTCTGGCGGTCATGGCGCAGTGGTCAAATGCCTGTACTGCAGCTAAAACTGTGCTCACGGCCTGGGGGTTCAATCCCCAATAGCAGGCTCAAGGTTCACTCAGCCTTCCATCCTTCCGAGGTCTGTAAAATGAGTACCCAGCTTGCTGGGTAAGGGAGCAATGTGTAGCCTGCACACTGTAATTAAAAAATTGTAAACCGCCCAGAGAGTACTTGTAGTGGTATGGGGCGGTATATAAGCAGAAGCAGAACACTTTACTTCCCGTCCGTTTTGTCTCTGTTAGTGTTGCGCTTAGGAGCGGTTAAAAAAAGAATGTTACTTCACGTTTGTCACGCAACTACTGATGTTTGTCTTGACCACACACCCCGGAATGGGTGCTGCTAAGCGGAACAGTCCTGTCCCTGGTGCTGGGGTTTAGGGTTTTCCCTTGTCACTCTTTGCTCCCGCTTTCTGTTCCAAGAAAAGACACTGTATAGTAACAATTGTAAGACCACAAAACATTCGCTTCTCTTAGAAATCTGTGTCCGTTTTTTTTTTTAATTTTGACTTTTCAGATGCAAAATATCAAAAAAGAATTTTTAAGCACCCTAAAAAAAGGAAAATGGAAGCTAGACAAGGTGGGTTTTGGGGTGGGGGGAGAAAGGGGTAGGGGGATGAATGCAGGGGGTGGGGGTGGATGGGGGTGGCAATGCTGTTAGCTGGAAAGAGGGGTCTAGGAGGACAGGCTAATGCAGCTCCCGCCCAGCGGAGTGAAACAGATACATATTGACTTGCAAAGGCCCTGCCCGGTTCATTTGCAAAGCGCTGGAGTCCGAGGGCGAGCCCGGTCCACGGAACCCAGTGCCCCCTTGGAAGAGGAGCCTCGCTGAGGACTAGCAGGATTCTCAGGCTGTGAGGTGGCATGCGTTTCCGGGGCAGCCTCTTGCATTGTCCATCTGCAAGGCTTCAAACAGCTGGGCAGCGCTAGAAGTCGGGTGTAAAAAAAAGCAGAACAGCTGGCAACAGAGGCCAGGGTGGGATGTCTGGCCCTTCCTCACCCATCTTCCTCCTCCTGCCCGCCTCCCCTCCCCGTCTCTGGCTTCCCTCCCTTCTCCAAGGTTCCTCCGGCCCGTCTTTAGAGGATGCCATCGGCTGCTTCCTGATCGCTTCCGCGCTCTTTGGATATCTGCAGGGCTTTCTCAGTGGCCCCGTCTCCCTCTGCATCCCATAATAAGTTCCTTGCTGACTTGTTTCTCTGTTGTTTCTTTGTCTTTAGCTTTTCCAGGGTCTGGAGGGAAAGCCAAGTCAGAGGTAAAGAGTCCCAAGGGCCTTGCGAGGCTCCCGCCCGGGGGTGATTCCTCCTGTATTTTGGCAAGGGATCGTGTTTTGAACTAGCTCAAGAAACACCAGATCACAAGGGGAGGTGGCGGGGGGGGGGGAACAGCCTCTGTGGTAATCCACGGAAAGGCACGAGACGCAGAGGCCTTGAAAAGTGGGGTCCTGGGACGTGGCCGGGGACACCTTTCTCGGGTTTTCATGCCAACGATGGAAATCCAGGCGCAACGGAGGAAACCAGCTCAGCAGCCCAGATGCTGGCCAGCCAGGGAGGAGATGGTGAGAAAGCCCGCTGGGTCCCCTCCCAAGAGTCTCGGGTGCATCTTCATGATCAGCAGCAGATCAGCAGGAATGGAAGAGAACCGGTGTGGTGTTGTGGACAGAGAGAGGCAGGCTAGGGCTCCGGAGTCCTGGGTTCGAAATCTCTGCTTCGCCACAGGAACTGATGGGTGGATGGGTGGGTGGGTGGTACTGCAGGGGGTGGGAGGCTTTGGGGAGGGAGGAGTGTTCAGCTTGAGCCGCTGTTTGGAGGCTTTCCCACGTGTTAAGCGGCTGGGGGGGGGTCTTCTGGGGGTGGTCAGCCAAGGTGCCCTCCTGATTGGGTTCTTTGGCTGGAGAAAACCAGGGGGCACCCCAGTCCTTCTTCCCCACCCGCTCACCAAGCCTTCCAGGAGGCATGTGCCACTCGGTGCCAGAGCTCTGCCTTTGCAGACAGGAGGCCCTGGGTCTCGCCCTTGGCCACATCTCGAGGGTACCCTCCTCGCGGGCCGTTAGGCTCTCAGGTCTTGGGCCCCGGGTGCTCCGTGGTTTTCACCGTCTGGTGCGCCTGGTTTGGAGAACAAACAGGTGCAAAGGCCACCGAGATCAACGCCGGACTCTCGGGAGGCCCAAGAGGTGGAGATGCCTGTTGGCGGTGGTGGTTTGGGGAGAGGGAAGGAGGAAGGACGGCTCAGGTGGGGGCTGACTGCTCCCCCCCCTCCTGGCAAACGTTTCCCCTGGATCCACCCACACAGCCTCCTGTGAAAGGTGCAGGGCGGTCGGCGGGATGATGGGACCCAATCTTCGTTCCTCAGAAGACCTTGGACTACAAGGCCCAGAAGCCTTCCCCACTGGTCAGGATTTCTGGCGAGTTGTTGTCTAAGAACATCTTGGGGACCCAGGGTTGGGGAACCCCTCAGCCTGGGGGACCCCTTCTCTGTAAGAGTGACCTCGTGGCCAGATGGGCGGCAGAGAAATCCAATCAGTCCCTAAAAGTCAATGAAGAAGAGAAGTCAGACCCCCCCTCCCTCTGCCTCCTTGTAAAGTCAGCCAAGGCCTGCTTCGGCTTGAAGGGCGTTGGGCCTCCCACTCAAGTGCCCCCTCGCCTCCTGCCATGCCAAGGGGCGCGCAGTCCCAAAGGAGGCTTTGGCTGTGAGGTTCAGCCAGCCTGTCCTTCTGGGCGCCTTTTCCCGGTTGTCTGAATCCACCACCTCAGTTCTTGGGTTGGAGGGCAAGCTTCATGTGAGGTCCCCACCAATACCTTTGGAGCTCAGGATCAGGCCTCGGTGCTCCCACAGGGGACAGGATGTCACCCACCGTGGCCTCTCAGGATATCCCGGTAACCCTCGTGTGCCTTTTTCTCTCTGCAGAAGCTGGAGTGAGCTGCTCAGAGGCCAGGCTGCGCCCCTTGGGTTGGGCTGCGAAGAGGAAGGACGAAACCCGGGATGGGACCTCAGGCTTCATAAACCCTTGGAGGGCACTTGCATCCTCTCCCCCCGCCCCGGGCCCATCCACAACCCACCTGGTGCCCTGTCGATACAGAAGGCTATTTGCTTTCCTCTCCTGCAGAGCGTGGCTTCTTCTGGTCCCCCCCCTCCCGTGTGGTTGCAATGCTGTGCTTTTTGTGCCTGGGAGGTGTTTTTTTTTGTGTGGGGGTGCCGTACAGAGTAGCTTCCTTTTTCCCACCCACCCTTTATGCAATGCTCCTCCTGCTTTGGGGGCATCTCAGGGGGTCCCTTTGGCTTTGTCAGAAGATGCACTGAAGAGCCCACCCCCACCCCCACCCCAAAAAGATACTCCATAGCAGTGTTTCCATCTGAGGAAGAGGACACCTGGATCCGGTTTTGTTTAGTTCTCAGAAAGGGCCCTTGATCCGCAGGGGCTGAGGAGTGATGGGGGGGGGCTTCATGTCAGGTACAGGACCCGCAGGGCCTTCCTGCTGACTGAATCTGCAGCTCCCCTGGTCGAGCGGCCTCCCTTCTGCATCAGGTTTGAGAGCTTTGAACTACAGATGGGCACAAGCCCTCAAAGCAGCGGTTCGTGTCAGTTCGTTGGTTGGCGGGACGGGTGTTCTGTGTGGCCTCCTCCTCCAGGGGGTGCTGCTTCTGTGTGGCCACCCCTTGCAGGAGGTGGGCTGGGGAGTGCCGAGCACCTGTCCCACCAGTAAGGCCGTTACTTCACGAACCGCTCGCTTCGCGGCAACCCCTCCTTTCTGTGCGAATCGATCGTTTCAGTCCGCACGCTCCTTTTCGGCTGCGATGCCCCCTTTACCGTGCTCCAAGCGGGGTGAGTGGTTCCCCTGCCAGCGGCCGGGAATCTTTTCGCTTCGCATCTCGCTTCGCTCCCAACGTGACGTGTGGTCTCGGTTTTTGGCTTTTATTTCAAGTTTTTTTAAAAAAATATTCAAACAGGGATATCGATGCATCGCTATATCGTTTCATCGCTTTGCGCTGTTACTTCCTCGCTCGAGTAGCGGCAGCGGCGGCGGCGGCGGCGGGAGCAGGAGGAGCCGCTGCCGCCTCGCCCGGCCAGAGCAGGGCACCCGGGGCAGGCAGCGTGCAAGCGGCGGAGGGCGGGCGGCTGTGCCATGCGGGGCTCCCCCCGAGTAGCGGCGGTGGCGGCGGGGGGCTGCCAATGATGCCAGGAGTTGAAATCAGTAGAGCCATTGCAACTGACAGTCCAGCATCAGTGCATCGATACGCCGTCGGTAGGAATTTTTTTAAAGGACGGATGGGAAATAACGAACGTTGAAAAGTGGCATGCGAACGCGAAGGGAGCACGTGAGGTTGTGCTCGAATCGGTCCTAAAACTGCAGCTCGTGAGTACTGAGAAACAGGGGCGGGAGCGAAGCGAGAACACGTGACCGCCACGTGACCGCCTCTGAATTCAAATCGAAGGCAATATCGCTGCGGAGCGCTGCGCCTCGTGAAGTAAGGGCCTAAATTGCAACGAAGCAACGAACCGCTGAACCCAAGATTCCTGCCCGTCTCTGTTCTGAGCCCCAGGCCCTTCCTAGGAGCACACAATTGGTTGCTTCCCAGGGCGAAGGTAGTAACTGTGGAGTAACTTACCCACTTCTGAGTTGTTTCTACAAGGAACTGAAAAACAATGTGCTGGGGCTCTCCCTGTTCCATGGGAACCACAGAAGTGGTTTGTGACCCGAAATGTAGAGGCTGGTTATACAAATTCTCCCTATATTTCAATTTGTAGAAATAAAAAACGTATGATCACAAAGGGGCCAGAGATGTGATCCCTTGGAATTGTCAGTACCATCACTGAGAATTGGTTTAATGTCGTGTTTTTCAAAGTCACAACCATGTTAAACTTGTTCAGGCATATCCAGGCAAACTAAAAACTAAAAAATATTCTGGTTCTCTAGAAGTTGAGAAATTATAATTTTAGGTGAGTTTTCATGGATACCTCTGGGACTTGGACGCAGAAGAAGTCAGTAGGTGCCTCCACGAAAGCTCACCTTGAGATACAGTATAACGCACTGTTTTATGGTGCCAAAAATGATGTATTTTTTAAAAATTGCCTGGATATTTTCAGTTGCAAGTTACCAAACACTTGTTGGATAAATCCAGCCGAGCTATGATTTTCAAGGGGGTAGGAGTAAAAACCCTATTTCCCCCAAGCTGATTTCCACCCCCTCTCCCTTGATAGAGAATAAGGCCTAGGAGGAGATTCTGTCTTCTGCTACTCTCCACCCCTTTTCACTTAAATGACATCTAGGGGTCAGAACACAAATTTCTGGCTGGACATTAACTCCTGCGAAAGCTCTCCTTCCTGGGGTGTGGCGTTGGCAAAGTTAAAGTTCCCGATTGACACACACACACATCCTGGGGGTCTGTTTGTAGCCCCGCTCCCAGGCTTATCTTTTTTTGTCTGCTGTAGACTGTAAGCTCCTTGAGGACAGAGCCCTCAGCCTGATATGTATGTGTGTGTCTGTCTGTCTCTGTGTTTTGTGCAGCATCTGGCACAATGCAGATAATAAATTTTGACTGATTTGGGTGTTCACTAAACGGATCTATCTGAAATACAGTCCAGGGGAAGGGTTGTTTCTGGCTTAAAAGCCACTGAACACAGAATATTGACCATCAAAGACGGGGAGGGCCTCCTGTTTCTTCTCTCTATCACAGGTTGCCAGCTGCTGCATAGCTGTTTCTGAATCACTCTGCAGACCTGGCTGTGGAGGAAATTGTGGCCGCTGTGGCTTTTCATGGCCCGGTGACAGATATGGTTGTCGCGAGGGCCCAGAAAATGTGCAGGTGGAAAAGGGGACCCTTTAAAGTTTTACTGTGGGCCAGGATTAAGCCATCAAATTCCATGGGTATTGCTTCTGGGTAGCAGGTACAGTTGGCCCTTCCTGTGTATAATGAAAACTGTGCATAAGAGAGAACACCAAAAACCCCAAACAAAACTGCTGTTTTGCAACAGTAGCTTGTTTTACTGCTTTTTGTGACACTACTATAGCCTGCTTTGTGCCTGCTGGTTTTAGTTTATTTTTCCTCTGCCAACCGTGGATAACTGAATCAGTGGTTAATGATCTGTGGGTGCAAGGAGAATCAGGCAGGAATGGCTCTAACACGAGATAGAGCTTGCCTAAAGGTGGCTGTGGATTGCTGAGGGAGGTAAATTTGTTTAATCTTTTCTGTATTTAAATGTGTGCCCTGCCATGGTTAGGTAGTTAGTTGTGATTCTTTCCTTCGACTTCAGAGGGGAAAGCCGCCCCCTTCCTGTATTTCGAGCTGGAAATAAACGATTATTGGATTTCTCCTTGTCTCCTGGGTGCTCCTGCCCAGGAGAAGGTAGGTGATGCTTTAATCCAGGCCTCCCCTGAAACCCTTCTGACTTCTAAACAATTCATTTAAAATATTTCAAATTCTGTTACACATCTACATTTACTTGTTTGTTTATATTGAATAGTTTTACCTCACCTTTCTCCTTGGAAAGGACGCAAGGTGGCTTACATTAATGAGGGACAATATACAGTCCAGAACATTTAAGATATATGTTACGAACAGGGAATTAGAAGAGCCTTCTTAGATTAGAGCTACAAAGACATGCAAGAAGAAAATCAAAGTCCATTATGAGCGGTGGAAAGTAACATGCAGCGCAGAGAGAAACTGCTTGTTCCCTGAGCTCCTTGTGCTCTAATGATGCCAGCCAATGAGGCTGGCGAAACCTCAGGAATAAAAACCTCCAGAACACGGCCAAACGGCACAGAAAACTTGGAACAGCTATAAAATGGAAAACACTGGTGTTCTCAGGAAACAGGCAATGCCATCATGTATGTTAATCCATATAAAGTCACATAGTAGGAAGTCCCTCATTCAGGGAAAGTTTGCCTGAAGAGGAAGGTCTTTGCCTGCTTCCGGAAAGACAGCAGAGACGGGGCAGTCCTGGCCTCCAGTGGGAGGGAGTTCCAAAGTCTGGGCACAGCAGCCAAGAAGGCCCTTTCATGTGTTCTTCTGAGACGCTCCTGTGAAGGTGGCGGGATGGAGAGAAAGGCTTCTCCTGATGACCTTAACACCCGAGCCAATTCATACTGTGAGATTCGATACTTGAGACAGCTAGGAGGTCATATGCTCCTTTGTAGGTCAAGGTCAGCACCTTGAATTGTGCCCGGTAGGTGACTGGCAGCCAGTGGAACTGCTTTAGTAAGGGGTGTCACGTGATCTCTGTAATTAACCACATTCAGCAATCTGGTTGCTGCGTTCTGGACCCATGGAAGTTCTGGACCCCACATAGAGTGCATTACAGTAGTCCAGCCGGGAGGTCACTATGGCATGTGTCACCATGGCCAGAGGAGGTTTCTCTGCTCTGTTCCTTACAACAATACAAAAAAAGATCACACTAAAATAAAAGCCATTCAAAGCAATTACAGAGAACCCAAAATGTGGAGGGGATGAAATAGGAACAGAGAGAAAAGGGGATTTTCACCAGATCACCTTAGGAAGGAGTCCCGCTAGGAGGAGAAAGGAGGACTTCGGCCCTGCCGGGGATTATCAGACGTGTTCTCTGTGCAAACGTTTTCCCACACTCCAGTTACCTGGAAGGCTTCTTCCCTGTGAGGAGTATGTCTTATCTAAGAAGGTTTGGGAGGCGACTGAAAATGTTTCCACACTCCAGACTGTTCAATAGCTGGGTGGGTCCAAAAGTGTGTAGAAAGACAACTAGAACGACAGAAATTCACTCCTCAGTCCTGAAATTCAAACGGCTTCTTTCCTGTGTGGGTTCTGTGATGCTTAGCAAGGTTTCCAGATTGACTGAACCTCTTTCCACATTCCAGACATTGAAATGGCTTCTCGCCTGTGTGGGTCCTGTGATGGCGAGAAAGGCTTCCAGAATTACTGAATGTTTTTCCACACTCCAGACATTCAAATGGCTTTTCACCTGTGTGGATCCTGTGATGGTCAGCAAGGCTTTTCAGATCACATAACTTCTTTCCACACTCTAGACATTCAAATGGCTTCTCCCCTGTGTGGGTCCTATGATGCTTAGCAAGGCTTCCAGCTTGACTGAACCTCTTGCCACAGTTGAGACATTCAAATGGCTTCTCGCCGGTGTGTGTTCTCAAATGTGTAGTTAGGTCTTTCGAAGAACTACACCTCTTTCCACATTCCAGACATTGAAATGGCTTCTCGCCTGTGTGGGTCCTGTGATGGCTAGCAAGGTGTTGAGAACGATTGAACTTCTTTCCACATTCCAGACATTGAAATGGCTTCTCGCCTGTGTGGGTCCTGTGATGGCTAGCAAGGTTTCCAGAATGACTGAATCTCTTGCCACACTCCAGACATTCAAATGGCTTCTCGCCTGTGTGTGTTCTCAAATGTGTAGTTAGGTCTTTCGAAGAACTGCTCCTCTTTCCACATTCGAGACATTCAAATGGCTTCTCGCCTGTGTGGGTCCTGTGATGGGTAGTGAGGTGTGAAGCTTGACTGAACTTCTTTCCACATTCCAGACATTGAAATGGCTTCTCGCCTGTGTGTGTTCTCAGGTGTGTAGTCAGGTCTTTAGAACAACTAAACCTCTTTCCACATTCCAGACATTCAAATGCCTTCTCGCCTGTGTGGGTCCTGTGATGGGTAGCAAGGTGTGAAGCCTGACTGAACTTTTTTCCACATTCAAGACATTCAAATGGCTTCTCGCCTGTGTGGGTCCTGTGATGGGTAGTGAGGTGTGAAGCTTGACTGAACTTCTTTCCACATTCCAGACATTCAAATGGCTTCTCTCCTGTGTGTGTTCTCAAATGTGTAGTTAGGTCTTTCGAAGAACTACACCTCTTTCCACACTCCAGACATTCAAATGCTTTCTCTCCTTGGTGAATTTTCCTATGGAAATGAAGTTTTGATCTTCCATTCATGGTATCCTCATCATTCCTTTCCTCTCCTTTTGATAGTTGCTGAACCATCTGGTCTTTCCTCTGACAAGTAGATTTGTCCATCTTTTCGTTTATATGTTTTCCTCTAAGCTTCTTCGTTCTGGTTTGATTCTCAGCACCCTCTTTTGCATCTGAACATTCAGCCTTTTCCTCTGGCGCTTGGTGTTCTCCGTTTTGATTTCTTCTGTACCGGAACTTACCTGCTAAAAACAGGCAAGACATAAGTGACCACGGAAAACAAAATGTCAGATCAAGTAACAGACCCAACAAACTGTCATGGAGGGTGCAGGGGAATGAACCCAGCTCTAGGGGGGTCCCACCTCCACCAACAGCAGTGAGGAGGCCAATTTTGGCACCAATGAAGATGCTGAGGAAACCCAGGGGATTTATCACACTCATCCGGTAACAGTCTGTGAGGGAAATTTGTGGTGGGAAAACCCATGTGGGTTCCAGCATACGAAATGAATGCAAATTATTCCATACCCTTTATATGTTTTTCTATCATTTTGGATCTAACTCACACAAAGTTGCACTGGGTCTTCCCTCATCTTCCAAATGAATTTATGGTGCTTCTGGTTACCTTCAAAGCAACCACTCAGGTGGTCTTGGTTATTTGGAAGGAATATTGCTTCTTATCCCCAGGAAATACCAGATACATATCTATAGTTTGAGATACAGAGAGCTTCACAGTAATATCTGTGAAGAATCCTCGGATCATTATCACTCCACGTCAGGAAATGATGATCATTAGTGTAGAAAGGAGGAGAAGAGCCCTTCCTGAGTGCCTCCCTTGTCTTTGAAGGATCATAGAATCGTAGAGTTGGAGGAGACCTCAAGGGCCATCTAGTCCAACCCCCTGCCATTCAGGAACCCCATCACAATATTTCCAACAGATGGCCATCCTGCCTCTGCTTAAAAACCTCCAAAGAAGGAGACTCCACCACCCTCCGTGACAGCTTATTCCACTGCCAAACAGCTCCAACTGTCATGAAGTTCTTCCTAATCTTCAAGTGGAACCTCTTTTCCTGTAGTTTGAAACTATTGCCCCAAGTCCTCGTCTCTGAAGCCATGGAAAACAAACCTTTTTCCTCTTTAATATGACATCCTTTCAAAGATTTAAACATAGCTATCATATCCCCTTCCCTTAGGCTGAAAATGGGGGCACATTGCTACTTTTGTGTCCCAGTTGATCAGTGAGGCTACAAAATTAAACAGGCTGAACTGCGCTTTCATCATTCTAATGCTAATTACACTGATTACAATGAGGCCTGTAATAAGACTTCCTGGGGTAGGAACTGGCAAGCCACCCCAGTATCCCTGCCAAGACAATTCCACGGACAGAAACAAAAGGCTAAAAGATATGACGCTGGAAGATGAGCCCCTCAGGTCAGAAGGTGTGCAACATGCTACTGAAGAAGAGTGGAGGACTAGTACAAGTAGTTCCAAAGCTAATGAAGTGGCTGGGCTGAAGCCGAAAGGGCGCTCAGCTGCAGACATGCCTGGAAGAGAAAGGAAAGTCCAATGCTGCAAAGCAATATACTGCATAGGAACCTGGAATGTGAGATCTATGAACCAGGTTAAGCTGGATGTTGTCAAATGTGAGATGGAAAGAATAAACATTGACATCTTGGGTATCACCGAACTTAAATGGATGGGTATGAGCGAATTCAGTTCAGTGTCAGGCCTCTGCCAGAATCAGACCCAGATACTGAAGGGTTAAGGGCTGGGGAACTCCCAGATGCAGATCCTCCCAGATGCAGATCCCAGATGCAGCAATTCCATGCTAGGGATTATCAAAAAGGGGATTGAAAATAAAACAGCCAACATTATAATGCCGTTATATAAAACAATAGTAAGGCCCCACCTGGAGTATTGTGTACAATTCTGGTCACCGCATCTCAAGAAAGACATAGTGGAACTGGAAAAGGTGCAGAAGAGAGCGACTAAAATGATTACTGGGCTGGGGCACCTCCCTTATGAAGAAAGGCTAAAACAATTGGGCCTCTTTAGTCTGGAAAAAAGGCGCTTGAGGGGGGATATGATTGAGACATACAAAATAATGCAGGGTATGAGTAAAGTGGATAGAGGGAAGCTCTTCTCCCTCTCTCAAAATACCAGAACTAGGGGACATACACTCAAATTGAGTGCTGGGAGAGTAAGAACTGACAAAAGAAAATATTTTTTCACCCAGCGTGTTGTAAGTCTATGGAACTCCCTGCCACAGGATGTGGTGATGGCATCTGGCCTGGATGCCTTCAAAAGGGGATTGGACAGATTCCTAGAGGAAAAGTCCATCACGGGTTACAAACCATGATGGAGATGTGTAATCTCTAGGCTTTAAACCAGGGTACTTCAAGGGCCAGATGCAGGGGAGTGGTATCAGGAGACAGATATCTAGTCTCATGCGCTCCCAAACGCATCTGGTGGGGCCGCTGTGAGATACAGGAAGCTGGACTAGATGGGCCTTTGGCCTGATCCAGCATGGCTCTTCTTATGTTCTTATGTTCTTATCCTCCTGCAACTGATAGTGATTCATCTGTATCAAGAGAGGCCTGTCCTCCTTGGAAACCTGTTAGAAAGCAAAGACTTACAGCCAGGCAGAGAAGGGATAGACTGCTAGAAACTCAGAGACTTTTACCTTCTGAGAGCACATAGTATTGACAGAGTTGGGGTTAGAGAGATGGGCGTTGCTCTCTTGGAGCCATAAAGCAGGTATTCTGGGGTCAGGTTTCTTGTGGGAGCAACAAGTCGGAAGGCTTGACCTCACGCCGGTACTACGTTCCTGCTGTTCCTGAGATTCCACTCTGAACCCTGGCTCGACCTTGAATCACGTTTTGGACTCTGCATTCTCCTGTCTCCTGGATTCGACGTAAGCAACATTTGTATACTGACCTTGGACTGTGTATCTGGGACTTTGTCTGGCTGCTGAAACTAGGTTAACTCTGCATTGCTGATGCTTCAGTAAAAGCTTTGACTTCCATCTGTGAGTGAGTGTGTGAGCCTGACAGTCAGATGACTATCGCATCTACTCCTGTTGGCAAGAATCCCATAGAAGAAATGGAGTAGCCCTCACAGTCAACAATAGAGTGGGAAAAGCAGTGCTGGGATACAACCTAAAAAGGATACAATGATTTCGGTACGATTCCAAGGCAGCCCTTTCAACATCACAGTAATCCAAGTCTATGCACCAACTACCGGTGCTGAAGGTTATAAAGACTTACAACTCTTCTGGAACTGACACCAAAGAAAGATGTTCTTCTCATCATAGGGGATTGGAAAGCAAAAGTAGGGAGTCAAGTGATAAAAGGAATAGCTGGCAAGTTTGGCCTTGGAGTTCCAAATGAAGCAGGGCAAAGGCTAATTGAGTTTTGTCAAGAGAACAAGCTGGTCATTGCAAACATTCTTTTCCAGCAACACAAAAGGCGACTGACTCTACACATGGACATCACCAGATGGACAATACCGGAATCAGATTGATTATGTTCTCTGCAGCCAAAGATGGAGCAGCTCTATACAGTCGGCAAAAACGAGACCTGGTGCTGACTGTGGCTCAGATCATCAGCTACTTATTTCAAAATTCAAACTTAAACTGAAGAATGTAGGGAAGACCACTGGGCCAGTCAGGTATAATCTAAGTCAAATTCCTTATGAATACACAGTGGAAGTGAAGAATGGATTTAAGGAACTAGATTTGATGGACAGAACACCTGAAGAACTATGGATGGAGGCTTGTAACATTGTACAGGAGGCTGCAATGAAAACTATTCCAAAGAAAAGAAAATGCAAGTAAGCAAAGTGGTTGTCCGAGGCCCTACAAACAGCGGAGGAGAGAAGGGATGCAAAATGCAAGGGAGAAAGAGAAAGATACAGAAAATTGAATGCAGACTTTGAAAGAATAGCAAGGAGAGACAGGGCATCCTTCTTGAAGAAACAGTAGAAATAAATAGAGGAAAACAACAGAAAAGGAAAAACCAGAGATCGATTCAAGAAAATTGGAGATATTAAAGGCGCATTTCGTGCAAAGATGGGTATGATACAGGACAAAAATGGTAGGGACCTAACTAAAGCAGAAGAGATCAAGAAGAGATGGCAAGAATATACAGAGGAATTATATCAGAAAAATCTCGATGTCCCTGATAACCAAGAGAGCGTAGTTGCTGACCTGGAGCCAGACATCCCGGAAAGTGAAGTCAAGGGGGCCTTCGAAAGCATTGCAAACAACAAGGTGGGTGGAGGTGACGGCATTCCAATTGAACTCTTTAAAATCTTAAAAGAGGATGCTGTAAAGGTGCTGCACACGATATGCCAGCAAATTTTGAAAACTCAGCAGTGGCCCGAGGACTAGAAAAGATCGGTCTACATCCCAATCCCAAAGAAAGGCAAGGCCAAAGAATGCTCCAACTATCGCACAATTGCACTCATTTCACACGCTAGCAAGGTTATGCTCAAAAGTCTACAAGGCAGGCTTTACCAGTATGTGGACAGAGAATGTCCAGAAGTACAAGCTGGATTTCAAAGGGGCAGAGGAACTAGAGATCAAATCACCAGCAAGCGATGGATTATGGAGAAAGCCAGAGAGTTCCAGAAAAACATCTACTTCTGCTTTATTCACTACGCCAAAGCCTTTGACTGTGTGGACCACAACAAACTATGGCAAGTCCTTAAAGGAATGAGAGTGCCTGACCACCTTATCTGTCTCCTAAGAAATCTATATGTGGAACAAGCAGCAACTGTCAGAACTGGATATGGAACAACTGACTGGTTTAAAATTGGGAAAGGACTACGACAAGGCTGTATACTGTCACCTTGCTTATTTAACTTATACGCAGAGTACATAAGAAGAGCCATGCTGGATCAGGCCAACGGCCCATCTAGTCCAGCTTCCTGTATCTCACGTGGCCCCACCAGGTTCGTCTGGGAGCGCACGAGACTCGATATCTGTCTACTGATACCACTTCCCTGCATCTGTCCCTTGAAGTATGCCGGTTTTAAGCCTGGGGATTACACATCTCCATCATGGTTTGTAACCTGTGATGGACTTTTCCTCCAGGAATCTGTCCAACCCCCTTTTGAAGGCATCCAGGCCAGATGCCATCACCACATCCTGTGGCAGGGAGTTCCACAAACTAACAACTTGCGGGGAGAAAAATATTTTTTTGTTTGTTCTTACTCTCCCAGCCCTTAATTTGAGTGGTTGTCCCCTAGTTCTGGTATTCCCTCTATCCACTTTACTCATGCCCTGCATTATTTTGTACGTCTCAATGATATCCCCCCTCAGACGCCTTTTTTCCAGACTAAAGAGCCCCAAATGTTTTAGCCTTTCCTAATAAGGGAGGTGCCCCAGCCCAGTAATCATTTTAGTCGCTCTCTTCTGCACCTTTTCCAGTTCCACTATGTCTTTCTTGAGATGCGGTGACCAGAATTGTACACAATACTCCAGGTGCGGCCTTACTATCTTTTTGTATAATGGCATTATAATGTTGGCTGTTTTATTTTCAATCCCCTTTTTGACAATCCCTAGCATGGAATTGGTCTTCTTCACCGCTGCCATACATGGGGTAGACACCTTCATGGAACTGTCCACCAACACACCAAGATCTCTTTCCTGATCTGTCACGGATAACTCAGAGCCCATGAGTTGATAGATAAAGCTTTGGTTTTTTGCCCCAATATGCATTACTTTACATTTGGCTACATTAAATCACATTTGCCATTTGGCAGCCCATTTCCCCAGTTTGGAGAGATCCTTCTGGAGCTCTTCACAATCTTCTCTGGTTTTTACCACACGGAAAAGTTTTGTGTCATCCGCAAACTTTGCCACCTCACTGTTTATCCCTGTCTCCGGGTCATTTATGAACAGATTGAAAAGCACCGGTCCCAGGACAGATCCCTGGGGCACACCCCTTTTGACTTCTCTCCATTGTGATAATTTCCCATTGACACCTACTCTTTGTTTCCTGGATCTCAACCAGTTCTCAATCCATAAGAAGACCTGCCCTCTTATCCCCTGACTGTTGCATTTTTCTCAGAAGCCTCTGGTGAGGGACTGTGTCAAAAGCCTTCTGAAAATCCAGATAGACTATATCCACCAGTTCACACAAATCCACATGCCTGTGGACCTTTTCAAAAAATTCTAAAAGATTTGTTAGACAAGACTTACGCTTACAGAAGCAATGCTGATTTTCTATCAGCAAGGTTTGTTCTTCTATGTGTTTTAAGATTTTCTCTTAGATGAGGCTTTCCACCATCTTCCCTGGGACAGATGTAAGGCTAACTGGCCTGTAGTTTTCCGGGTCCCCCCTCCTTCCTTTTTTAAAAATTTGTCTGACATCTGCTATCCTCCAGTCCTCCGGCACTGTGGCCGTTTGAAGAGACAAGGAAAAGAGTACGACAGAGAATGAGATGCTTGGACGGTGTCATCGATGCAACCAATATGGATTTGACCAAACTCTGGGAGGCAGTGGAAGATAGGAAGGCCTGGCGAGCTCTGGTCCATGGGGTCACAAAGAGTCGGACACGACTGAACAACAAAAAATCATATCCTCCCCCAGCCTTCTCTTTGAAAGGCTAAACATCCCTAGTTCCTTAAGCTATTCCTCACAATACAGTTCCTCCAGACTTTCAACCATCCTGGTCGCCCTCCTCTGCACCTGCTCGAGGTTGTCAACAACCTTTTAATATTGAGGCGCACAGAACTGGACCCAGTACTACAGGTGGGGTCTGACCAGACCAGAATAGAATGGTACTATCACTTCCCTTCATCTAGACATGATGCTTCTGTTGATGCAACCAAGAATCGTGTTGGCTTTCTTGGCCGCCCCATCACACTGCTGACTCATGTTCAATTTGTGTTCTACCAAGACTCCCAGATCCCTTTCACAGGTACTATTTTCCAGCTATTCATTCTTTTTACCTAGAGGTAGCACCCTACATTTCCCTCTGTTGAACTCCGTTCTGTTAGCTTTGGCCCAGCACTCTAATCTGTCAAGATCCTTTGGATTTTCATCCTATCCTCTAAGGAATTGGCAACCCCTCCCAATTTGGTATCATCTGCAAATTTAATTAGCATACTCCCTATTCCTCCCTCCAAGTCATTATTAAAGATATTCAACAGCACTGGACCCACAATGGAAACCTGGGGCACCCCAAGGAGGGAAGGCCAGGAACCAAAGGAAAGGCAAACACCCCACTTTGGGAATAATGAGAAACAGGAGGAGGGGAAGAGGCAGGCGAGGAACCTTCCTAGTAGCCCAGTTAGCACTAAGGGGGGGGGGATAGGAAGAGAGACCAACCCACAAACTCAAAGGAACCAGTTATGATCCTTTAATGATTCTTGGGTTCCCCTTGGACCCCCCACAACTTGCTTCTGATTTCCCCAGTCACTCCCTCCAAGGACATTTTGATGGCTGAACTGGGAGAGGAGGGGTGTAAGAGGTGGGGAGCGGTGGGAGAATCAATGGACCCCCCCCCAAAAAAGCCCTCTTTCCGATCCCTCTCCCAAAGGCCCTCCCTGGTGACCTGGAGGACGAAGGACACCCCCCCAAACCCCCCAGGGTTCAGTTTCTGCCCCCCTGGCTGCCCTCGCCCCCAGGCCCTTCCTGTTAGAGGGTTCCCTTGATGGACCCCATTCAGGCAGGAACAAGCCTCAGCAGAGGAGCTGCTTTTTTTAGCTCGGGAGTAACGGGACCCCCCCCCCCCCCCCGTTTCCAGTCCAGTTCCTTTCCTCCTCCCTCAGGGAAAAGTAACGCCCGTTCCCTTTCAGACCAACGACCCAGCTCTCATGGGGGGGGGGCTGGGAGGGCCAACACGGGGCCCAGAGGATGGAGGGGGGGTTTCCAACCTCTTCTGTTTCTTCCCTCCCTGCACTCCATCACCCAGAATCCCCCCCAGCAAGCCAGCACTGACCATGGGAGTTGTAGTCCAAAGGGACGACTCTCCCGCCAGAAAACCTGGGAAAATTGATATCTAGATGTAAAAAGCCTAAAGGAGGCGAAATATTCTCACCCCTGCTGGTCCTGCCTGGCGATGGGAGTTGTAGTCCAGAAGAGGCGGTGGCGCGCTTCTCCCTCCCCATCCAGAGGCGGGAAAGAGGAGGAGGAGGAGGAGCAATTTCGCCTCCCCAGCCCTTATTTCCTGCCTCTCTAGGAATTTCCCAAAACTCGGCTGCTTTTAACCCTCTCCCAGCCACGCTTCTTTTGGGGATGCGGGTGTCTTTGGGGTTTGCACGTGTTTGAATTCCTGCAGGAAAGGAAGCCAAGCCCTTGCAGGTGCTGGAAACATAATCCGGTGCCCCATCATTCCGCTGGGCTGCCTGATTTCGGAGTGGATGTGAACCTAAGAAGTAATCAATAAAACACTCTCCTGCCTTAAAAGCTTCTTGGGATTTAGACAGTGTGACCCATTTATAAAAAGCCCTCTAAAAAAGAGACCAGGATTTGGAATCATCGCTGGGTCGGAAGGGACCTTGGAGGTCTCAGGTTTTTTCGGCCAAGTTATCCATGTTTGTCTGCCCCCATCATTCCGCTGGGCTGACTGATTTCGGAGTGGATGTGAACAGGTGTAGCACCCTTTTCCCACAATAATTCATATGCAGACGTTGAACCATTCTGGACGGCAGGAAAGCACCCAGTCGGTCAGCTTTGCTGGTGAAATTAAGACCACCCTTAATACACGTGTCCTGGCAGGGGAAGTCCCGATAGTGTGGCTTGGAAGCCAGAGGAGGCATTTTAGGGACGGGCAAGTCACCACCACCAGCAATACCCGGCGTAAAAAGAAAAAAGAATAGGCAGGTATTGAGACAAGCAGTGAGAATCCACAGAGCGGCCATGTCAAGTGAGGGCAGGTGGTACGGATTAAAATTACGACATCTAAACGGGCTCTTATTGGAAAGAAAATCTTGTAATGAATAAGTCAAAATGGCAGATTTTTTACTCCCGCCGGACTCTGTGAAGAAGGGGGAGGGGAGCAATGTGTAGCCTGCACACTGTAATTAAAAAATTGTAAACCGCCCAGAGAGTACTTGTAGTGGTATGGGGCGGTATATAAGCAGAAGCAGAACACTTTACTTCCCGTCCGTTTTGTCTCTGTTAGTGTTGCGCTTAGGAGCGGTTAAAAAAGAATGTTACTTCACATTTGTCACACAACTACTGATGTGTCTTGATTACACACCCCGGAATCGGTGCTGCTAAGCGGAACAGTCCTGTCCCTGGTGCTGGGGTTTAGGGTTTTCCCTTGTCACTCTTTGCTCCCGCTTTCTGTTCCAAGAAAAGACACTGTATAGTAACAATTGTAAGACCACAAAACGTTCGCTTCTCTTAGAAATCTGTGTCCATTTTTTTTAAATTTTGACTTTTCAGATGCAAAATATCAAAAAAGAATTTTTAAGCACCCTAAAAAAAGGAAAATGGAAGCTAGACAAGGTGGGTTTTGGGGTGGGGGGAGAAAGGGGTAGAGGGATGAATGCAGGGGGTGGGGGTGGATGGGAGTGGCAATGCTGTTTGCTGGAAAGAGGGGTCTAGGAGGACAGGCTAATGCAGCTCCCGTCCAGCGGAGTGAAACAGATACATATTGACTTGCAAAGGCCCTGCCCAGTTCATTTGCAAAGCGCTGGAGTCCGAGGGCGAGCCCGGTCCACGGAACCCAGTGCCCCCTTGGAAGAGGAGCCTTGCTGAGGACTAGCAGGATGCTCAGGCTGTGAGGTGGCATGCGTTTCCGGGGCAGCCTCTTGCATTGTCCATCTGCAAGGCTTCAAACAGCTGGGCAGCGCTAGAAGTCAGATGTAAAAAAGATGAAGAACAGCTGGCAACAGAGGCCAGGGTGGGACGTCTAGCCCTTCCTCACCCGTCTTCCTCCTCCTGCCCGCCTCCCCTCCCCGCCTCTGGCTTCCCTCCCTTCTCTAAGGTTTCTCCGGCTGTTTTTTAGAGGATGCCATCGGCTGCTTCCTGATCGCTTTCGCCCTCTTTGGATTCCTGCAGGCCTTTCTCAGTGGCCCTGTCTCCCTCTGCATCCCATAATAAGCTGTTTTGTTCCTTGCTGACTTGTTTCTCTGTTGTTTCTTTGTCTTTAGCTTTTCCCGGGTCTGGAGGGAAAGTCAAGTCAGAGGTAAAGAGTCCCAAGGGGCTTGCGAGGCTCCCGCCAGGGGGTGATTCCTCCTGTATTTTGGCAAGGGATCGTGTTTTGAACTAGCTCAAGAAACACCAGATCACAAGGGGAGGTGGGGGGGGGGGGAACAGCCTCTGTGGTAATCCACGGAAAGGCACGAGACACAGAGGCCTTGAAAAGTGGGGTCCTGGGACGTGGCCGGGGACACCTTTCTCGGGTTTTCATGCCAACGATGGAAATCCAGGCGCAACGGAGGAAACCAGCTCAGCAGCCCAGATGCTGGCAAGCCAGGGAGGAGATGGTGAGAAAGCCCGCTGGGTCCCCTCCCAAGAGTCTCGGGTGCATCTTCATGATCAGCAGCAGATCAGCAGGAATGGAAGAGAAGCGGTGCGGTGGAGTGGACAGAGAGAGGCAGGCTAGGGCTCCGGAGTCCTGGGTTCGAAATCTCTGCTTCGCCACAGGAACTGATGGGTGGACGGGTGGGTGGGTGGCACTGCAGGGGGTGGGAGGCTTTGGGGAAGGGGGAGTGTTCAGCTTGAGCCGCTCTTTGGAGGCTTTCCCACGTGTTAAGCGGCTGGGGGGGGGTCTTCTGGGGGGGTCAGCCAAGGTGCCCTCCTGCCTGGGTTCTTTGGCTGGAGAAAACCAGGGGGCACCCCAGTCCTTCTTCCCCACCCGCTCACCAAGCCTTCCAGGAGGCATGTGCCACTCGGTGCCAGAGCTCTGCCTTTGCAGACAGGAGGCCCTGGGTCTCGCTTGGCCGCATCTCGAGGGCACCCTCCTCACGGGCCGTTAGGCTCTCAGGTCTTGGGCCCCGGTGCTCCGTAGTTTTCACCGTCCGGTGTGCCTGGTTTGGAGAACAAACAGGTGCAAAGCCCATCGAGATCAACGCCGGCCTCTCGGGAGGCCCAAGAGGTGGAGGAGATGCCAGTTGGAGGTGGTGGTTTGGGGAGAGGGAAGGAGGCACGACGGCTCAGGTGGGGGCTGACTCCTTCCCCCCCCTCCTGGCAAACGTTTCCCCTGGATCCACCCACACAGCCTCCTGTGAAAGGTGCAGGGCGGTCGGCGGGATGACAGGACCCAATCTTCTGTCCTCAGAAGACCTTGGACTACAAGGCCCAGAAGCCTTCCCCACTGCCCAGGATTTCTGGCGAGTTGTCATCCAAGAACATCTTGGGGACCCAGGGTTGGGGAACCCCTTCCCTGAAAGAGTGACCTCGCGGCCAGATGGGCGGCAGAGAAATCCAATCAGTCCCTAAAAGTCAATGAAGAAGAGAGGTCAGCCCCCCCTCCCTCTGCCTCCTTGTAAAGTCAGCCAAGGCTGGCTTCGGCTTGAAGGGCGTTGGGCCTCCCACTCAAGTGCTCCCTCGCCTCCTGCCATGCCAAGGGGCGCTCAGTCCCAAAGGAGACTTCGGCCGTGAGGTTCAGCCAGACTGTCCTTCTGGGCGCCTTTTCCCAGTTGTCTGAATCCACCACCCCAGTTCGTTTGGAGGGCAAGCTTTATACCACGTCAGGTTCCCCCCCCCAATACCTTTTGAGCTCAGGATCAGGCCTCTGGGTGCTCCCACAGGGGCAGGATGGCGACCACCGTGGCCTCTCAGGATATCCCGGTAACCCTCGTGCACCTTTTTCTCTCTGCAGAAGCTGCAGGGAGCTGCTCAGAGGCCAGGCTGCACCGACTGGGTTGGGTTTTGAAGCCGGGATGGGACGTCAGGCTTCAAAACCCCTTGTTCGGCGCTTGCATCCTCTCCCCACGCCCCGGGCCCATCCACAACCCACCTGGTGCCCTGTCGATACAGAAGGCCATTTGCTTTCCTCTCCTGCAGAGCGTGGCTTCTTCTGGTGCCCCCCCCCCCCATCGGTGTGGTTGAAATGCTGTGCTTTTTGTGCCTGGGAGGTTTTTTTTTTTTTTTTAGTTTTTGGTGGGGGTGCCGTACAGAGTAGGTTCCTTTTTCCCGCCCACCCTTTCTGCAATGCTCCTCCTGCTTTGGGGGCATCTCAGGGGGGCTCTTTGGCTTTGTCAGAATATGCACTGAAGAGCCCCCCCCCCACACACACACACAAAAAAGATACTCCATAGCAGTGTTTGCATCTCAGGAAGAGGACACCTGGATCCGGTTTTGTTTAGTTCTCAGAAAGGGCCCTTGATCCGCAGGGGCTGAGGAGTGATGGGGGTGTGTGTGCTTCATGTCAGGTACAGGACCCGCTGGGCCTTCCCGCTGACTGAATCTGCAGCTCCCCTGGTCGGGCGGTCTCCCTTCTGCATCAGGTTTGAAAGCTTTGAACTAGAGATGGGCACAGGCCCTCAAAGCAGCGGTTCGTGTCAGTTCGTTGGTTGGCAGGACGGGTGTTCTGTGCGGCCTCCTCCCCCAGGGGGCGCTGCTTCTGAGTGGCCACCCCCTGCAGGAGGTGGGCTGGGGAGCGCCGAGCACCTGTTCCACCAGTAAACCGCAACGAAGCAACGAACCGCTGAACCCAGGATTCGTGCCCATCTCTGTCCTGAGCACCAGGCCCTTCCTAGGAGCTTCCCAGGGCGAAGTTGGTAACTGTGGAGTAACTTACCCCTTCTGAGTTGTTTCTACAAGGAACTGAAAAACAATGTGCTGGGGCTCTCCCTGTTCCATGGATGTGGCATTGGCAAAGTTAAGGTCCCCGATTGACACACTCTTGAGTCACTCTTCACACCTGGCTGTGCAGGACATTGTGGCCGCTGTGGCTTTTCATGGCCCGGTGACAGACATGGTTGTCGTGAGGGCCCAGAAAATGTGCAGGTGGGAAAGGGGACCCTTTAAAGTCTTGCTGTGGGCCAGGATTAAGCCATCAAATTCCATGAGCCTTGCTTCTGGGTAGCAGGTACGTGGGTGCAAGGAGAATTGGACAGGAATGGCTCTAACAAGAGTTACAGCTTGCCTAAAGGCGGCTGTGAATTGGTGAGGGAGTTAAATTTGTTTAATTCTTTCTGTATTTAAATGTGTGCCCTGCCATGATTAGGTAGTTAGTTGTGATTCTTTCATTCGACTTCAGAGGGGAAAGCCGCCCCCTTCCTGTATTTCGAGCTGAAAATAAACAAACGATTATTGGATCTCTGCTTGTCTCTTGGGTGCTCCTGCCTAGGAGAGGGTAGGTGGTGCTTTAATCCAGGCCTCCCCTGAAACCCTTCTGACTTCTAAACAATTCATTTAAAATATTTCAACTTCTGTTACACATCTACATTTACTTGTTTGTTTATATTGAATATTTTTACCCCACCTTTCTCCTTGGAAAGGACCCAAGGTGGCTTACATTAATGAGGGACAATATACCGTCCAGAACATTTAAGATATATGTGTAGGGATTCCTTCTCTGATAGAGAAGGAATGATAGGGATCCCTGCACTGTGATATACGAAGGGAGTACAGGGATGAAGTGTCGACACACTGCTGAGATCTTAGGTGCTGTTTATTGAATCCGAAGGCAAGCATATGCAAACAAACCCAGCAGGCAGGCTTCTCCTCTCAGCTCAGCCGCGGCAGGGAACAGACAGGCTTGTTGATGTTCACAGCCACTCGTCAGGAGCGTTGATGGTAAAAAGCCCCTCCCCTCATCAGCCCAACATTTTTATTCCTCCCCACAGATTCATTTCCCACGTCATCAGAAACTACCAATCAAATACACCATATTCTACTGAGCATGCTCACTTAGAGACCATGAATTTCTGACATTCTTTCAAACTGGGCTCCCCCCCCCTACTTTAGCGCCATCTTGGGAATGCAGCTATTCTTAGCTCTGGTTGGTCAGCTCTGTTCTCCAATAAGGGTGTGTTCTAAGTGTGATGTAAGACCCATGCTGTTTGTCTGAGCTCATGCATAGCTAGACTGGCAAAGCATGGACATTAAAGGTAAAATTCCCACAATTCCACTCAAAAAATTTAATTAAAATAAAAAAATAAAATTGTGTGCAGAGTAATATACCTTAATACAATCATAGGTGTGCTCTGTGTAATCCCATAATGAACTAACTACAATAACATCAAACATTAGTGAATTTAAGTGAAGCAGATATCGTCTTAAAAATTAATTCAGTTGCTCTCAGCTTACTCTAACCATCAAACTGTGCTATAGCCAGTTTCAACCAGAAGGTGGCAGCATTGCATAACAGAAACGTTCTTTCCTCCTTAAAATATTTTGGATCCTTTATGTAAAAAACAGTGTTCCCTTAAAATAAATATTCCCTCTAAAATATTCTTTTCTCCCTTTTTCTGTTTTAAAATTTGTTAGTCAGTTTCAGAATAAGCTTTAGAAAATTGTTAGCATCATTTTCAGGTATACAACAGCATGAAATTATAAACAGCATCACAATTACTAACAGAATGAATGTCATTTCTCTAATCCCACCACCAGCTAAAAGACTTAAACATTTCACTATTAAAGCAACGAGAAGATTTGATTACTTCTAAAAATACAATAACAGCTTGCTTATATTTTTTTCATGGAAATACATTTCCCCTTTCTGTGGCAAACCTGTCCCACAAAATTCATGGACCTGCTTAAGGAAATAAGAAAACAGATAGTTAATGGCATGATTATGCAAATCTAGTTAGAGAAACAATAGACAAGAGTCAGTGTAACAGCTGGTAGGTGCAGAGAAGAGGGGGGGTGTAAAAAGTTCCATCGCTGAATGGCAAAAAGAATCAGTCTCAGTTGATTTTTTTTTCAAGCAGCAAAGGAATTGAATATGTTACAGAAAAAAGGACCTTCTCAGGGCTATATTCACAGTTCATCACTGTTAAGGAGGGGCTTTGAGCCATGGAGTGGGCAGAGAGACGTGTCAGCAGGCTTCCACTGGAGATGGGCTGTGTTGTTCTCCCATGCTTTAGCCGTTCGGATACTGGCTCATGTCCAGCAGGGGCGGGATAGACGACATGGTTCCCGCCCTTCTATTCCAATCTCCCTGTTGATTCAGCTGATCCTGGGGGGATTCTCCCTGCTCTTCCTCTTCGCTGCTTTGGCTATTGGCAGTGTTGGTGCTTGTTATTGCAGCTGCAAAGAGCTGTGCTTTGTATCTTTGTGTCCCTATATTTTGACACAATCTGATCCTATCTGTGATTGTCGAATTGCATAATGAATATGTAGATGTCAATGCCTGTTTGCAATCCTCGTTTGTGTTTTCATAGGCTAACTGCTTCGAGAGGAGGTTCCTGGCCTCCACATTCTCTATCTGCCTCTCCAGGGCGGTCAAAAGATGAGAGAGAAATTCTGTATAGGCTTCCTTGGCCCCCTGTCTTATTGAGGCAAACCCTGCTGAGGATGTGGTGTCTCCCTTTTGAGGAAGAGACGCCCAGACCCTGATGACAATTGCAGCAACTTGTTCTAAAGCCTGATCCGTGAGGGCTATCTGCTGTGCTGTGGTCATGTGTGGGCCTTCCCCAAGCAACATTTGCTGTGTGATATTGATGTTAGCAGTCCTGTTCTGCTGAGCCTTATTCACAGCTAGGCGCCTCCATTCTGCCCTGAACAGCAAAAGATCGCCTGGGAGAAATATCCCACTTGCTAGTTGGTCCCAATCCTTGGGAATCAGTCTCTGCTCTGCGATATTATTCAGCAAGACTTTGGTATAGGCCGCCTGCATGCCATTCATTTTTACACTCTTGTGCAGGGCTTTGATGTATTCCAAGGCTAACGGTCCATGTCTGTCCGGAACCCCTGGCTGAGCTCCCACGGCAGGCTGCCCTCTGATTACGGGGTATAAGGAAGGGATTGTGTGGTCCTCCGCCGCCATTAATTGAGCCACTGCTATTGTGCGAGATAGATCTCTTTGTGGGATGGCAGTGGGTTGAGGGGTGGGTCGCTCTGGCCCCAAGGGCAGGGTCTGTCCCTCCAGATGTGGTAGATCTTGATCTATTTGCTCAAAGGGACGCTTTGGGGGAGCAGCTGAGGCTATATCTCCTGGCTGTGTGGTAGTAATAGGGGTTTGACTGCCCATTCTCAAAATTTGTGTGGCAGATGCCTGCCTGAGCAAGATATTCCTGGGGGTCAGGCGTGATAGACACATCCTGATCTTGCTCCACACCATTTTATCCGAGACAGAAGCCCTTGAATCTGCTTGGATCGCCTTGCCAATTTTGTCCCAATTTTCCAAGTCCGTTATTCTCTTTCTGTCCTGTTCCTCCCAATTGCATATCTTATCCAGTGTTCTAACAAAATGGGTGATGTCCCGTTTTCGATAAGGGTGAGCATGTCGTTTCAGCAAGGATTTCAAATCTGAAGCCAATTGGCGTTGCTGGGCTGTGAGACCTGAACCCATAATGAGCGTAGATTAGGACTGCTGACTGAGTGTTTATTTTCACCACAACTCACCCATGAGAGACGTCAGGGATGGGTTGTTAATGGCGTAAAGATGACATCTGGAGTTTGATTCTGGGAGATGTCCGTCTGGGAGCAGTCCGGCAGAGAGAACGTGCTGCAGGCAGTCTCTTCCGAAGGCTGGAATGCGACAGGAATGTTGCTGGAATGTTGCTTCAAGCTTGCAGTCTGCTTACCGGTCCGTTCTGAGAGTTCTCGACAAACACGGGGGAACCAATGATGAAGGGATTCCTTCTCTGATAGAGAAGGAATGATAGGGATCCCTGCACTGTGATATACGAAGGGAGTACAGGGATGAAGTGTCAACACACTGCTGAGATCTTAGGTGCTGTTTATTGAATCCGAAGACAAGCAGATGCAAACAAACCCAGCAGGCAGGCTTCTCCTCTCAGCTCAGCCGCGGCAGGGAACAGACAGGCTTGTTGATGTTCACAGCCACTCGTCAGGAGCGTTGATGGTAAAAAGCCCCTCCCCTCATCAGCCCAACATTTTTATTCCTCCCCACAGATTCATTTCCCACGTCATCAGAAACTACCAATCAAATACACCATATTCTACTGAGCATGCTCACTTAGAGACTATGAATTTCTGACATTCTTTCAAACTGGGCTCCCCCGTACTTTAGCGCCATCTTGGGAATGCAGCTATTCTTAGCTCTGGTTGGTCAGCTCTGTTCTCCAATAAGAGTGTGTTCTAAGTGTGATGTAAGACCCATGCTGTTTGTCTGAGCTCATGCATAGCTAGACTGGCAAAGCATGGACATTAAAGGTAAATTCCCACATATATGTTACGAACAGGGAATTAGAAGAGCCATCTTAGATTAGAGCTACAAAGACATGCAAGAAGAAAATCAAAGTCCATTATGAGGGGTGGAAAGTAACATGCAGCGCAGAGAGAAACTGCTTGTTCCCTGAGCTCCTTGTGCTCTAACGATGCCAGCCAATGAGGCTGGCAAAACTTCAGGAATAAAAACCTCCAGAACACAGTCAAACGGCACAGAAAACTTGGGACAGCTATAAAATGGAAAACACCGGTGTTCTCAGGAAACAGGCAATGCCATCATGTATGTTAATCCATATAAAGTCATGTAGTAGGAAGTCCCTCATTCAGGGAAAGCTTGCCTGAAAAGGAAGGTCTTTGCCTGCTTCTGGAAAGACAGCAGAGACGAGGCAGTCCGGGCCTCCAGCAGGAGGGAATTCCAAAGTCTGGGCACAGCAGCCAAGAAGGCCCTTTCATGTGTTTTTCTGAGACGCTCCTGTGAAGGGGGCGGGATGGAAAGGCTTCTCCTGATGACCTTAGCACCTGAGCCAATTCATATTGTGAGATTCGATACTTGAGACAGCTAGGAGGTCATATGCTCCTTTCTAGGTCAAGGTCAGCACCTTGAATTGTGTCCGGTAGGTGACCAGCAGCCAGTGGAACTGCTTTAGTAAGGGGTGTCACGTGATCTCTGTAATTAAGCACATTCTGGCTGCTGCGTTCTGCACCCATGGAAGTTCTGGACCCCACATAGAGTGCATTGCAGAAGTCCAGCTGGGAGGTCACTAGGGCATGTGTCACCATGGCCAGAGGAGGTTTCTCTGCTCTGCTCCTTACAACAATACAGAAACAGATCACACTAAAATAAAAACCATTCAAAGCAATTACAGAGAACAACCCAAAATGTGGAGGAGATGAAACAGGAACAGAGAGAAAGGGGATTTTCACCAGATCACCTCAGGAAGGAGTCCCGCCAGGAGGAGAAAGGAGGACTTCTGCCCTGCCGGGGATTATCAGATGTGTTCTCTGTCCGAACATTTTCCCACACTCCAGTTACCTGGAAGGCTTCTTCCCTGTGAGGAGTATGTCTTATCTAAGAAGGTTTGTGAGGCGACTGAAAATATTTCCACACTCCAGACTGTTCAATAGCTTCTCAAATGTGTAGGTCCTAAGGTGTGTAGAAAGACAAGTAGAACGACAGAAATTCACTCCTCAGTCCTGAAATTCAAACGGCTTCTTTCCTGTGTGGGTTCTGTGATGGGTAGCAAGGCTTGAAGCCTGACTGAACTTCTTTCCACATTCCAGACATTCAAATGGCTTCTCTCCGGTGTGGGTCCTATGATGCATAGTAAGGCTTTGAGAATGACTGAACCTCTTTCCACATTCCAGACATTCAAAGGGCTTCTCGCCTGTGTGGGTCATGTGATGGGTAGCAAGGTTTGAAGCCTGCCTGAACTTTTTCCCACATTCCCAACATTGAAATGGCTTCTCGCCTGTGTGGGTCCTGTGATGGCTAGCAAGGTTTTGAGAATGACTGAACCTCTTTCCACATTCCAGACATTGAAATGGCTTCTCGCCTGTGTGGGTCCTGTGATGTCTAGCAAGGTTTCCAGAATGACTGAACCTCTTGCCACACTCCAGACATTCAAATGGCTTCTCGCCTGTGTACGTTCTCAAATGCCTAGTTAGGTCTTTTGAAGAACTAAATCTCTTTCCACATTCCAGACATTCGAATGGCTTTTCGCCTGTGTGGGTCCTGTGATGTGTAGTGAGGTTTGAAGCCTTACTGAACTTCTTTCCACATTCCAGACATTCAAATGACTTCTCTCCTGTGTGTGTTCTCAGGTGTGTAGTCAGGTCTTTAGAACTAAATGTCTTTCCACATTCCAGACATTCAAATGGCTTTTCACCTGTGTGGGTCCTTTTATGGGTAGCAAGGTTTGAAGCCTGACTGAACTTTTTTCCACATTCAAGACATTCAAATGGCTTCTCGCCTGTGTGGGTCCTGTCATGCCTAGTAAGGTGTCCAGCAAGACTGAATCTCTTTCCACATTCCAGACATTGAAATGGCTTCTCTCCTGTGTGGGTCCTATGATGCCTAGCAAGGTTTTGAGAATGACTGAACCACTTTCCACATTCCAGACATTCAAATGGCTTCTCACCTGTATGTGTCCTCAGGTGTGTAGTTAGGTCTCTAGAACAACTAAGCCTCTTTCCACACTCCAGACATTCAAATGCTTTCTCTCCTTGGCGAATTTTCCTATGGAAATGAAGTTTTGATCTGCTAGTAAAAGATCTTCCATTCATGGTATGCTCATCATTCCTTTCCTCTCCTTTCAATAGTTGCTGAACTATCTGGTCTTTCCCCTGACAAGTAGTAGATTTGTCCATCTTTTCGTTTATATGTTTTCCTCTAAGCTTCTTCGTTCTGGTTTGATTCTCAGAACCCTCTTTTGCATCTGAACATTCAGCCTTTTCCTCTGGCGCTTGGTGTTCTCCGTTTTGATTTCTTCTCTACCGGAACTTACCTGCTAAAAACAGGCAAGAGATAAGTGACAACGGAAAACAAAATGTCAGATCAAGTAACAGATCCTACAAACTGCCATGGAGGGTGTAGGGGAATGAAACCCAGCTCTAGGGGGGTCCCACCTCCACCAACATCAGTGAGGAGGCCAATTTTGGCACCAATGAAGATGCTGAGGAAACCCAGGGGATTTATCACACTCCTCCTGTAACAGTCTGTGAAGGAAATTTGTGGTGGGAAAACCCATGTGGGTTCCAGCATACGAAATGAATGCAAATTATTCCATAGCCTTTATATGTTTTTCTATCATTTTGTATCTAACTCACACAAAGTTGCACTGGGTCTTCCCTCATCTTCCAAAGGAATTTATGGTGCTTCTGGTTACCTTCAAAGCAACCACTCAGGTGGTCTTGGTTATTTGGAAGGAACATTGCTTCTTATCCCCAGGAAATACCAGATACATATCTATAGTTTGAGATAGAGCTTCACAGTAATATCCATGAAGAATCCTGGGATCATTATTACTCCACGTCAGGCAATGATGATCATTAGTGTAGAAAGGAGGAGAAGAGCCCTTCCTGAGTGCCTCCATCGTCTTTGAAGGATCATAGAATCATAGAGTTGGAAGAGACCTCAAGGGCCATCTAGTCCAACCCCCTGCCATTCAGGAACCCCATCACAATATTTCCGACAGATGGCCATCCTGCCTCTGCTTAAAAACCTCCAAAGAAGGAGACTGCACTGCCCTCCGTGACAGCTTATTCCACTGCTAAACAGCTCCAACTGTCATGAAGTTCTTCCTAATCTTCAAATGGAACTTCTTTTCCTGTAGTTTGAAACCACTGCCCCAAGTCCTAGTCTCTGAAGCCATGGAAAACAAACCTTTTTCCTCTTTAATATGACATCCTTTCAAAGATTTAAACATAGCTATCATATCCCCTTGCCTCAGGCTGAAAATGGGGGCACATTGCTACTTTTGTGTCCCAGTTGATCAGTGAGGCTACAAAATAAAACAGGCTGAACTGCACTTTCATCATTGTAACGGTAATTACACTGATTACAATGAGGCCTGCAATAAGACTTCCTGGGGTAGGAACTGGCAAGCCACCCCAGTATCCCTGACAAGAAAATTCCATGGACAGAAACAAAAGGCTAAAAGATATGACGCTGGGAGATGAGCCCCTCAGGTCGGAAGGTGTGCAACATGCTACTGAGGAAGAGTGGAGGACAAGTACAAGTAGCTCCAGAGCTAATGAAGTGGCTGGGCCAAAGCCGAAAGGACGCTCAGCTGCAGACGTGCCTGGAAGAGAAAGGAAAGTCTGATGCTGCAAAGAAATATACTGCATAGGAACCTGGAATGTGAGATCCATGAACCAGGGTAAGCTGGATGTGGTCAAATGTGAGATGGAAAGAATAAACATTGACATCTTGGGCATCAGCGAACTTAAATGGATCGGTATGGGCGAATTCAGTTCAGTGTCAGGCCCCTCCCAGAATCAGACCCAGATACTGAAGGGTTAAGGGCTGGGGAACTCCTAGATATAGATCCTCCTGCAACTGATAGTGATTCATCTGTATCAAGAGAGGCCTCTCCTCCAAGGAAAGCTGTTAGAAAGCAAAGACTTACAGCCAGACAGAGAAGGGATAGACTGCTAGAAACTCAGAGACGTTTACATTCTGAGAGCACAGAGTATTGATAGAGTTGGGGTTAGAGAGATGGGCATTGCTCTCTTTGAGCCAAGTGAAGAATAGATTTAAGGAACTAGATTTGATGGACAGAACACCTGAAGAACTATGGATGGAGGCTTGTAACATTGTACAGGAGGCTGCAATGAAAACTATTCCAAAGAAAAGAAAATGCAAGAAAGCAAAGTGGTTGTCCAACGAGGCCCTACAAATAGCGGAGGAGAGAAGGGATGCAAAATGCAAGGGAGAAAGGGAAAGATACAGAAAATTGAATGCAGACTTCCAAAGAATAGCAAGGAGAGACAGGGCTGCCTTCTTGAACAAATAGTGCAAAGAAATAGAGGAAAACAACTGAAAAGGAAAACCCAGAGATCTATTCAAGAAAGTTGGAGATATTAAAGGGGCATTTCGTGCAAAGATGGATATGATAAAGGACAAAAATGTTAGGGACCTAACTAAAGCAGAAGAGATCAAGAAGAGATGGCAAGAATATACAGAGGAATTATATCAGAAAGATCTGGATGTCCCTGATAACCAAGATAGTGTAGTTGCTGACCTGGAGCCAGACATCTCGGAAAGTGAAGTCAAGTGGGCCTTAGAAAGCATTGCAAACAACAAGGCCAGTGGAGGTGACGGCATTCCAATTGAACTCTTTAAAATCTTAAAAGAGGATGCTGTACAGGTGCTGCACGCGATATGCCAGCAAATTTGGAAAACTCAGCAGCTGTCAGAGGACTGGAAAAGATCGGTCTACATCCCAATCCCAAAGAAAGGCAATGCCAAAGAATGCTCCAACTATCGCACAATTGCACTCATTTCACACGCTAGCAAGGTTATGCTCAAAATTCTACAAGGCAGGCTTCAGCAGTATGTGGACAGAGAACTTCCAGAAGTGCAAGCTGGATTTCGAAAGGGCAGAGGAACTAGAGATCAAATCGCCAACAAGCGATGGATTATGGAGAAAGCCAGAGAGTTCCAGAAAAACATCTACTTCTGCTTCATTGACTATGCCAAAGCCTTTGACTGTGTGGACCACAACAAACTATGGCAAGTCCCCAAAGGAATGAGAGTGCCTGACCACCTTATCTGTCTCCTAAGAAATCTATATGTGGGACAAGCAGCAACCGTCAGAACTGGATATGGAACAACCGACTGGTTTAGAATTGGGAAAGGAGTACGACAAGGCTGTATACTGTCACCTTGCCTATTTAACTTATATGCAGAGTACATAAGAACAGAAGAACATAAGAAGAGCCATGCTGGATCAGGCTCTCTTCTGCACCTTTTCCAGTTCCACTATGTCTTTCTTGAGATGCGGTGACCAGAATTGTACACAATACTCCAGGTGCGGCCTTACTATTGTTTTGTATAATGG
Organism: Phrynocephalus guinanensis; assembly: GCA_037367245.1. Taxonomy (NCBI): domain Eukaryota; kingdom Metazoa; phylum Chordata; class Lepidosauria; order Squamata; family Agamidae; genus Phrynocephalus; species Phrynocephalus guinanensis. The sequence continues at coordinate 4,757,739 of CM074744.1, read as the reverse complement.
CATTATAATGTTGGCTGTTTTATTTTCAATCCCCTTTTTGATAATCCCTAGCATGGAATTGGCCTTCTTCACCGCTGCCACACATTGGGTGGACACCTTCATGGAGCTGTCTACCAACGGTCCTCTGTCATGAAGACAGATGCAAAGAACTCATTTAATTTCTCTGCAATTTCTAAGTCCTCCTTAACCTCCCCTTTTCCTCCCTCATCATCCAGAGGGCCAACTGGTTCTCTGGCAGGTTTTCTACTTCTAACATATTTAAAGAAGCTTTTATTATTACCCTTTATATTGCTAGCTATGCGTTCCTCAAAATCTTTCTTTGCCTCTCTTATCATCTTCTTATATTTCTTTTGCCAGAGTTTGTGTTCCTTTTTATTTTCCTCATTTGGGGAGGATTTCCATTTATAGAAAGACCTCTCCTTGCGCTTTAGATCCTCTCTTAACTCCACTCGTTAACCATGCTGCGGCCCTCTTGGACTTAGAGGAGCTCTTCTTTCTTTGTGGTATGCACTTCTGCTCGGCCTCTATTACTGTTGTTTTAAACAGGCTCCATGCATCTGAAAAGATTGGATTCTTTTTATATTCCCTTTCAATGTCTTTCTAACTACATTAGTTTCCTCATCTGAGGAAAGTTTGCCCTTCGGAAATCAAGGGTTTTTATGTCTGATTTGCTTGACACTCTTCCTCCAACATGCATGGCAAAGGAGATTGCAGCATGGTCACTGTTCCCCAGAGGCTCAGTGACATTCACATCATTGACCAGGTCCTGAGTATCACATAGTATTAGATCCAGAGTCGCCTGTTCTCGGGTGGGCTCCATGACAAGTTGCTCTAAGGCACAATCATTCAGCAAGTCGAGAAACCCAGTTTCTCTTTCTTGCCCAGAGCTCGCATTGGCCCAATCAATGTGGGGATAATTGAAGGCCCCCATGATTACTATCCTATCCCTCTTAGACACCTCCATGATTTCTCTCCTCATTTCAAGGTCCCCCTCAAGTTTTTTGATCTGGTACATCATGCGAAAGGCAGGTCTGGATGAATCGCAAACCGGAATTAAGATTGCCAGAAGAAATATCAACAACCTCAGATATGCAGATGATACTACTCTGATAGCAGAAAGTGAGGAGGAATAAAAGAACCTCTTAATGAGGGTGAAAGAGGAGAGCGAAAAAAATGGCCTGAAGTTCAACATCAAAAAAACTAAGATCATGGCCACCGGTCCCATCACCTCCTGGCAAATAGAAGGGGAAGAAATGAGGGCAATGACAGAGTTTATTTTCTTGGGCTCCTTGATCACTGCAGATGGCAACTGCAGCAACAAAATTAAAAGATGCCTGCTTCTTGGGAGGAAAGCAATGGCAAAACCTAGGTAGCATCCTAAAGAGCAGAGATATCACCTTGCCACCTAAGGTCAGGATCGTCAAAGCTATGGTTTTTCCAGTAGGGATGTATGGAAGTGAGAGCTGGACTATAAAGAAGGCTGATCGCCGCAGAATAGATGCTTTTTGAGCTGTGGTGCTGGAGGAGAGTCTTGAGAGTCCCCTGGACTGCAAGGAGAACAAACTTATCCATCCTGAGAGAAATCAACCCCGAATGTTCACTGGAAGGACAGATTTTGAAGCTGAGGCTCCAGTACTTTGGCCACCTCATGAGGAGAGAGGACTCCTTGGATGTCCCTGATGTTGGGAAAGATGGAAGGCAAAAGGAAAAGAGGACGGCAGAGAATGAGATGCTTGGACGGTGTCATCGATGCAACCAATATGGATTTGACCAAACTCCGGGAGGCAGTGGAAGATAGGAAGGCCTGGCGAGCTCTGGTCCATGGGGTCACGAAGAGTCGGACATGACTAAACAACAAAAAATCAGCCTTCTTTTTGAAAGGCTAAACATTCCCAGTTCCTTAAGCTATTCCTCATAAGACATTTCCTCCAGACCCTCAACCATCTTGGTCACCCTCCTCTGCACCTGCTCGAGGTTGTCAACATCCTTTTTAAACTGAGGAGCACAGAACTGGACCCAGTACTCCAGGTGGGGTCTGACCAGAGCAGAATAAAATGGTACTATCACTTCCCTTCATCTAGACATGATGCTTCTGTTGATGCAACCAAGAATCGTGTTGGCTTTCTTGGCCGCCCCATCACACTGCTGACTCATGTTCAATTTGTGTTCTACCAAGACTCCCAAGTCCCTTTCACAGGTACTATTTTCCAGCCAGGTATTTCCCATACTATATCTGTGCAATTCATTCTTTTTACCTAGATGTAGCACCCTACATTTCCCTCTTTTGAACTCCATTCTGTTAGCTTTGGCCCAGCACTCTAATCTGTCAAGATCCTTTTGGATTTTCATCCTATCCTCTAAGGAATTAGCAACCCCTCCCATTTTGGTATCATCTGCAAATTTAATTAGCATGCTCCCTATTCCTTCCTCCGAGTCATTAATAAAGATATTCAACAGCACTGGAGCAAGAACTGAACCCTGGGGCACCCCAAGGGGAGAAGGAGGAAATGCCAGGAACCAAAGGAAAGGCAAACAGCCCAGTTTGGGAATAATGAGAAAGGGGGGGGAGTCAGAAGGAGGGGAAGAGGCAGGTGAGGAACCTTCATAGTAGCACAGTTAGCACTAAAGAGGGAGGGGGGGTAGAAATAGAAACCATCCAGCAAACTCAAAGAAACCAGTTATGATCCCTTTATGACTCTTGGGTTCACCTTGGACCCCCCCCCAACTTGCTTATGGTTTCCCCAGTCACTCCCTCCAAGGACATTTTGAGGGCTGAACTGGGCGAGGAGGGGTGTAAGAGATGGGGAGTGGTGAGAGAATCAATGGAACCCCCCCCCCAAAAAAGCCCTCTTTCCGATCCCTTTCCCAGAGGCCCTCCCTGGTGACCTAGAGGACGAAGGACACCCCCCAAAACCCCCAGGGATCAGTTTCTGCCCCCCTGGCTGCCCCCCCCCAGGCCCTTCCTGTTGGGGGGTTCCCTTGATGGACCCCATTCAGGCAGGAACAAACCTCAGCAGAGACGCTGCTTTTTTAGCTCAGGAGTAACGGACCCCCCCCCCGTTTCCAGTCCAGTTCCTTTCTTCCTCCTCCTCCCCCCTCCGGGAAAAGTAACGCCCGTTCCTTTTCAGACCAACGCCCCAGCTCTCATGGGGGGGGGGCTGGGAGGGCGAACACGGGGCCCACAGGCTGGAGGGGGGGCCTTTTCCAACCTCTTCTGTTCCTTCCCTCCCTCCACTCCATCACCCAGAATTCCCCTCAGCCAGCACTGACCATGGGAGTTGTAGTCCAAAGAGACGACTCTCCCGCCAGAAAACTTGGGAAAATTGATATCTAGAGGTAAAAAGCCTAAAAGAGGCGAAATTCTCTCACCCCTGCCCGGCCATGCCTGGCGATGGGAGTTGTAGTCCAGAAGAGGCGGTGGCGCGCTTCTCCCTCCCCATCCAGAGGCGGGAAAGAGGAGGAAGAGGAGGACCAATTTCGCCTCCCCAGCCCTTATTTCCTGCCTCTCTAGGAACCTCGCCCAAACTCGGCTGCTTTTAACCCTCTCCCAGCCACAGTAGGTTTTTTTGGGGGGGCGGACTTTGGAGTGTGAATTGTATTTGGTTTCTGTGATGGCTACTGGGCTCCTCAACTTGTTTGGGTTGGTACTGCTCTGACGAAGGGGAGTTTCCCCCTCGAAATATTAGCAACGTTTTTGTGAATTTTCTAGTAGGCTAAAGGTATCACCTGTTCCACTTTTGCATTTGTCTTTTTGTGATGGCTCCTCAACTTGTTTTTCTCCAGGAAAGGAAGCCAAAGCCTTGTGGGTGCACCGGGAGCAGCCAGTCGGAAAGATAATCCGGTGCCCCATCATTCCGCTGGGCTGGCTGATTTCGGAGTGGATGTTAACATGAGTAATCAATAAAATAATATCCTGCCTTAAAAGTAGTGGTCGGCATGTAAGTGGTAAAACAAATAAAATAAAATAAAATAAAATAAGTACAGTACAGTGGACCCTTGTATAACAAACAGCTTGTATAACATAACATTTGGACAACAAAAAATTCCGGAGATAGGGGAAATTTGCTTAACATAATCACCTATGGGGAGAATCCATACAACATAAAATGGGATCACTCCGTTTTCAATGCATTCCTATGGGAATTTGTATAAAGGAACATTTGCTTAACATAATTTCATTTGGAACGAAATTCCTTTATACAAGGTACCACTGTACTTGGGATTTAGACAGTGTGTCCCATTTAAAAAGCCCTTCAAAAAAAAAAAAGGACCAGGAATGCAGGTCTCAGAAGTTTTTGGCGAAGTTATCCATGTTGTGTAAGGATGCGAGACTGAGCCGGGGGCCATCCTGGGTAAAAAATCAGGTAGATCTGTGTCTCGGATCCATGTTTTTTTGCACCATCGCGAAGATATGAACTGGAGGATACATGATTATTATTGTGTAATAGTTGGACGTGAATGAGATGTGTGATTTGAGGCTGATTTGGGAAGAATCCCATGTAAAAATTCATATGAAATCAGGAGGATCCGTCAAGATCCGCGTTTTACTTTCTTCCTGAAGCAAGGAAGTTGGGGAGTAGCCTGGACTCAATGCAAGGAGCCACCTTTGTTTACAGCTGGGACATAGGCCGTTACTTCACGAGCCGCTCGCTTCGCGGCTAGCCCTCATTTCTGTTCGAATCGATCGTTTCACTCCGCACGCTCCTCCTCTTTGGCTGCGCTGTCACCCCGACCACGCCCCCTTTACCGTGCTCCAAGCGGGGTGAGTGATTCCCCTGCCAGCGGCCGGGAATCTTTTCGCTTCGCATCCTGCTTCGCATTCAACGTTACGTGCGGAGTGGTGTTTTTTTTTGTTTTTGGAGTTACTTTTGCTCCGAAATATCGATGCATCGATATTTCCGTTAGCCTGTTCTTCTGTTCTTGCTGTCTTTTATTTACAATGTGCAGGGATTTCTGCTTGTTTATGCAACTTCATCTGTACCCCGGTGTCTCATGCCTTTCCTTTTTTCCCCACCCTTCAAACGCCAGGTGTCACTGTTTTCCCCTGCCCGCTCCCCCCCTTTTTTGGTTAATTGCTGCTATGGCCATGGGGTGGTGTTTGTGAAAAACACGAAGCGCTTGTCTGGTTTACATTCTTGTGGCAACTCGTTGGCGTTGTTTACCTCGATTCCCGGATGTTTCCGCCACGCGTTTACTTTAGCAGCACGTTACGAGAGTAGTTCTTCCCCCCCCGTCAACATTGGCCCCATCGCCACCCCCCAAAAAAAAACCAGCCGTTGAAATAACCAGCAGCTGACAGATGGGTTGCGGTGCATCGAACGGTTATATTAAATTCCTTCACCAGACTCCCTGTAGTGATCCCGCCTCCTGTTTGATGAAGCCAGAAAATCTTGCTGCGCTAATCGTGCCTCTGAGCATATACAGAGTTTAAACACAGCATGACTTATGTTGCCAAACATTTAGAGGCAGAGCTGTATGAAACACATCGTCTGCTGCTTGGATTACTACAGTAGTGCTTCCCCCCCCCCCCAACAGTTGCCCCTTCCCCCCCCCCGAAAAAACCAGCCGTTGAAATAACCAGCAGCTGACAGATGGGTTGCGGTGCATCGAACGGTTATATTAATTCCTTCACCAGACTCCCTGTAGTGATCCCGCCTCCCGTTTGATGAAGCCAGGAAATCTTGCTGCGCTAATCGTGCCTCTGAGCATATACAGAGTTTAAACAGCATGACTTATGTTGCCAAACATTTAGAGGGCAGAGTTGTATGAAACACATCGTCTGCTGCTTGGATTACTACAGTCGTGCTTCCCACCCCCCAACAGTTGCCCCTTCCCCCCCCCCGAAAAAACCAGCCGTTGAAATAACCAGCAGATGACAGATGGGTTGCGGTGCATCGAACGGTTATATTAAATTCCTTCACCAGACTCCCTGTAGTGATGCTGCCTCCCGTTTGATGAAGCCAGAAAATCTTGCTGCGCTAATCGTGCCTCTGAGCATATACAGAGTTTAAACAGCATGACTTATGTTGCCAAACATTTAGAAGCAGAGCTGTATGAAACACATCGTCTGCTGCTTGGATTACTACAGTAGTGCTTCCCCCCCCAACAGTTGCCCCTTCCCCCCCCCCCGAAAAAACCAGCCGTTGAAATAACCAGCAGCTGACAGATGGGTTGCGGTGCATCGAACGGTTATATTAATTCCTTCACCAGACTCCCTGTAGTGATCCCGCCTCCCGTTTGATGAAGCCAGGAAATCTTGCTGCGCTAATCGTGCCTCTGAGCATATACAGAGTTTAAACAGCATGACTTATGTTGCCAAACATTTAGAGGCAGAGTTGTATGAAACACATCGTCTGCTGCTTGGATTACTACAGTCGTGCTTCCCACCCCCCAACAGTTGCCCCTTCCCCCCCCCCGAAAAAACCAGCCGTTGAAATAACCAGCAGATGACAGATGGGTTGCGGTGCATCGAACGGTTATATTAAATTCCTTCACCAGACTCCCTGTAGTGATGCCGCCTCCCGTTTGATGAAGCCAGAAAATCTTGCTGCGCTAATCGTGCCTCTGAGCATATACAGAGTTTAAACAGCATGACTTATGTTGCCAAACATTTAGAAGCAGAGCTGTATGAAACACATCGTCTGCTGCTTGGATTACTACAGTAGTGCTTCCCCCCCCCAACAGTTGCCCCTTCCCCCCCCCCCCCCCCCGAAAAAAACCAGCCGTTGAAATAACCAGCAGCTGACAGATGGGTTGCGGTGCATCGAACGGTTATATTAAATTCCTTTACCAGACTCCCTGTAGTGATCCGGCCTCCCGTTTGATGAAGCCAGGAAATCTTGCTGCGCTAATCATGCCTCTGAGCATATACAGAGTTTAAACAGCATGACTTATGTTGCCAAACATTTAGAGGCAGAGCTGTATGAAACACATCGTCTGCTGCTTGGATTACTACAGTCGTGCTTCCCCCCCCCCCAACTGTTGCCCCTTCCCCCCCCCGAAAAAACCAGCCGTTGAAATAACCAGCAGCTGACAGATGGGTTGCGGTGCATCGAACGGTTATATTAAATTCCTTCACCAGACTCCCTGTAGTGATCTGGCCTCCCGTTTGATGAAGCCAGGAAATCTTGCTGCGCTAATCGTGCCTCTGAGCATATACAGAGTTTAAACAGCATGACTTATGTTGCCAAACATTTAGAGGCAGAGCGGTATGAAACACATCGTCTGCTGCTTTGAATTACTACAGTCGTGCTTCCCCCCCAACTGTTGCCCCTTCCCCCCCCCCCCCGAAAAAACCAGCCGTTGAAATAACCAGCAGCTGACAGATGGGTTGCGGTGCATCGAACGGTTATATTAAATTCCTTCACCAGACTCCCTGTAGTGATCTGGCCTCCCATTTGATGAAGCCAGGAAATCTTGCTGCGCTAATCGTGCCTCTGAGCATATACAGAGTTTAAACAGCATGACTTATGTTGCCAAACATTTATAGGCGGAGCTGTATGAAACACATCGTCTGCTGCTTGGATTACTACAGTCGTGCTTCCCCCCCCAACAGTTGCCCCTTCCCCCCCCCGAAAAAACCAGCCGTTGAAATAACCAGCAGCTGACAGATGGGTTGCGGTGCATCGAACAGTTATATTAAATTCCTTTACCAGACTCCCTGTAGTGATCCGGCCTCCCGTTTGATGAAGCCAGGAAATCTTGCTGCGCTAATCGTGCCTCTGAGCATATACAGAGTTTAAACAGCATGACTTATGTTGCCAAACATTTAGAGGCAGAGCGGTATGAAACACATCGTCTGCTTCTTGGATTACTACAGTCGTGCTCCCCCCCCTCCACATTGGACCCATTCCCCCCCCCCCAAAACACCCGTTTCAAACAACATCGTCTGCTGGTTGGTTTATTACTGTGGTTTCCCCACCCCCGCCATTTCCAGACCCCATCAACCCATTAAAGAGCCCATGCCCTGTGGATTTTGAAGTCATTGACACTTGAGTACCGGTGCCTCGGTAAACCAACGGGACTTTGCCAGTGCCCTGTTAGAAGGAACCATTTTTGTGGTGCTAGTATTTTTCCTAAGTACTTTCATGGCTTCCTTAACAAACGACTGATAACAAAATCTCAATTACGCCCCGAGAAATGAAAATGTTGCATTGCAATGTTAGCAAATATTTTTAAAAACTTGATGAGTGAGTGAACAGACAACCATATATCTCGGCCCCTTCTCAGTACAAATGGTACGGAATGTGTTCCTAAGGGTCAGTCCCTCTGAATGAACTCCTGACCTTTTGCTGGCCATCAGTCAGCAAACAACAGGCTACGCCTCGGAAGGCAGGTGGGGACTAGATGGAGCCTGTCCATTAGCACCTCCTCCCAACTCCCTCCAAAAACAATGGGCCCCTCTGGTTATCACACAGAAGAAATTGTTACAAGTGCTTTACTTGCTCATGCCCTCCAGATTTGATTGAAGGACGATGCACACCTCAGAATGAAGATATCTTTGTACAGTGATTAAAAGTATTCTTCTTTAAATAAACCAAACAAAGCAGTGCATTTGAAAGACTGTTTTTATTCCTTGCAAAGCATCATATGCACGGATGATAAAGACTTTTTGAACTGCTTAAGTTTAGAAACACTGTATAGCTTGGCTTATAACCTAGCATGGTATACAGACTCATAGGCACCTGGGACTTGAACGACACTTTGACCCCAACTCTTATTGGTTGAATTTAGTATGATTTTCCAGGGATCTGTTCAGGGTCCGGCAACAACATTTATAAATACCCTGGACTAACTTTGGAAAACTGTGGAGAGTTAGTTCTGTGAAGGGTTGTAGTTCAGAGGAGTAAGGACTTTTTTTCTGTACAGCTAGAAAAAAATTGAGAATATGATGGAAGGAGGGAGGGGTAGATTTTGGACAGAGGCTGAAGTTAGTGCACTTCTAGATATTTTTATTGACAACAGGCTTGGGCCTGTTCTTTTTCACATGCAGCCAAGGAGAAATGAGGATGCCTTCAGGCTGGCTTCACGCCAACTTGCAAGGCTTAATTATGCTAGAAATCCCAGCCAAATAAGATCAAAATTTAAGACTCTGAGACAAAATTTCAACAGGTGTCTGTACTACTTTGGAGAGGGTGCAGAAGGAGGAGAACCACCAATCTGCCTATTGGGATCAGCTACTGCAATTATGGATTCAGGCTGATCGCCCCCACCCTGCGAATCTCTTCCCCGCAGGTAAGATACCTCTAACTTCATGTATTTATGTACTGTTACTTAATTAGAATGTTGATAATAATAATTAACTATAATACTTTAATGTAAACAGTACATACTGCTTTCTTAAAGCCCTATTCCATTATAAAAGTACTGTGCCTCTAGGTACTGTAACACTTAAATAATTTAAGAACCTAATTACTTAATCATGTACCTTCCTCCTCTCATAATATAGTACCTTTATTTTATATATAGTACTAAAATTCACATTGTTAATAGGAATCACTGTTAAAAAAACCTAAACATTAAAAATATGGGAGTGGTGCATTGCTCCTTCACCACCAGGTGCATATGCTCATGTTAATGGAAACCCTGGCATTTACAAATTGGTAGGTTAGATACTTGGGACGATAGGTACAAAATGTCCAAACATTGTTGTTCCATAAGCAGAGGAGCCATTATTCCCGGCCTAGGCAAATGCAAATAAAAATACGAAAAAACTTAAGTAAATTAAATGACAACCATTAACTCCATTTCTGTTTTGAACCATAGGGGCTGGTCCAGCAAGACATCTTGGCATTAGAAGGGAGGCACAGCAGCGACGCAGATTGGCAGAAAGGAGGAGGCATCAGGATGCAGATTCTGATGCTTCTGATGAAGAACAGTTGTTGGGCCAGAACATCCAACAGCAGGCACAGGAAGGACAGCAAGAAGATGACCCGGAGGTACAACATGGAGGAGATGGTGAGCAGGAAGGTGAGTCACTTAATAAAATGGTTCAGGCTGATAGGTTAAAGATTAAAACAGCACATAACTCACACTAAAAATCCCACCTTTCTCATCAAATCAGACAATTTACCAGAACGCCCGCTGGACATAATGCAGGAAGCTGTGCGTCGGGCTGAGATGGAAAACTGGGTTGCTGTACTGCAAGATGTAGTTGCTAGAGGTACAAGTCTAGTTGCATAGAAATTATTATTACACTTAGAAAGTTATGGTTCTATGAGTGTACCAGTGTTATTTTTCTCAAGAACTCCAGGCAGTACGGAATGTCAGATAATAAAATCAAAATAAAAGTCACAAACAAGTGGTTACTTTAATAAGTACTTTACATTATAAATTATAAAAAATAATTGTGTAAGGTTCAATATGTTTGTGTCTTCTATTTTTTTTTTTAAAAGCTGTTATAATAGTTTATACCCTAAACTATAAAAAGATGCTGCTTTAAAATGCTAGCAATATGTATATTATTGCTGATTGGCTGTTATGCTGTACTCCCAGTAGATAGTCAGCAGTGGAGAACTGTATTTGATAACTCAATTGTTATGATTAATTTGCCACAATACTTAAGTGCAGGAACTTGTTCTCCTGGGGAACTTATTTCTTCCATCCTTACTTATCTCCAGTTGCAGCTCTGGAGGAGCATATATTGCATGGAGAGGGGGATCAAGCACCACCACAACGAAGGAGGAGAAGAAGGAGACGATAAGCTGGAAACATGTGATGTTAACTTGGAGACCCACAAAAGGAGAAATCCTGGGTTTTAAAGGGAGGATGTTTCATATTAAAAAAAAAGGGCTATAAGAGATTGTTCTGCCACAGTGGAGGAACCCTGCTGCTGAATGTTGAACATTTTTTAGGTTACAGAAAATATTGTACTCGTGTTCTACTGCAATTTAAGGTATGTTTGTGAATGCACTACTGAGCATCAGATACTTATTCTCCTATTGTTTTTAGGAGCGCTGTTCTTTGGTGTTAATAATTTTTTAATTGTTTTTTATAACCTTTTTACCATGAATATAATCTTGGTAGTTAATTGGCCCTAAAGAACTTACTCAGGGGTTAAGCGCTTAAACAGTAACTGAGCAGTTTGCAAATTCACAGTTTTGGCCTCTTTACTGGTTAACTTGAGTAAATCTAACAGTCCACAAGGAGGGATAACTAATCTAGTGAAGGATAGTATGCCTAATATTTTTAACTACTTTCCAAATCAAAGTACTTCTACATTTATATGCACTTACAATTCTGCTTCACTTGGTTTATTGGAATGTCTCAGGTAATTAATAAAAACATGTAATGTTGTGAGTACTTAATGCTTGTTTAATTCCCTACAGCTGTAAAAATATATTTTACTGGTTCTTTATTAATAATATGGAAAACTTATTAAAAATATTTTATATTTAACACGTGCCTGCAAATTCTATTGATTTGAGCACCTAAATGTTATATCCTGTACTACAACTCAGAGTACACCTGCAAATATATGTGTTTCAAAATAAGTAATTGTAAAGTCTGTGGTGCTGCCGCCCTGCAGTTCCAGGTTAAGTATGAAGACGGTTGCACCAACTCAGCCTAGGGTGAAAATTTTTTCTTCTTCATGCGTTTCCTTTTAGGAGGGGTTCGCAAACTGGTCAGAGAATCATTATGTTCTTTCTCCTTTTTCACAATTAGGTAAGGAGAACTAGCACACTGTATGTTGCCAAATTCATCATTATCAGTACTTGAGCGTGGCATTTTTGAAGGCAACTTTACAGATTCTTTTTGTGGCCTTTTGCCTTTTTGGGAATGTTCTGGAACTGGTTTCTGACTCTTTAACCCCTCAAACTTTTTGCTGCCACTAAGTAGAGATACAGACCCCTCATCATCACTGTCCTCTACAGAACTGCTACCTGAATCTGCTGTGGTACGTATTTCTGCCTCTGAGTCAGTTTCCACTTCATGGGCTGGTTGTGACTTATCACTTTGCCTGGAAGAACCAGTGGGGTGACTGGTTTGTAACAAGGGTTTTGGTTTCTTTTTACCCTTTCCCACACTATACTGTGACCCTGTATCAGTGAGGAACTGTGTTAGCATCTGAAGAGATGTGGACGCTACCCTTAGGTTGTTTATAACCTCCCTCTGGAACAAGATGTCCTCCTTGTCCCTTGCTTTCATTTCGTTCCGGTTCAGTTGATCTGATTCCTTCACCCAGGCCACAAAACCAGAAAGAGTGTTGTCCAGCCTTGCTGCAGCAGTCGATCTCTGCTTCCTTTTTTCTTATCAATGCCAGTCTTGTTGCTGGATCAAGGGTTTGCTTCGTAGTTAGAGGATTCCACTGTGTCTGTGGGTTTGAATTTTAATAGAGAAGGAACAATTGTTAGAAATGGTTTTCTAAGCAGTATCCTTTACTGCTATTGGCACTCAAGGAAATGAACGTGAACTTCTACTTTGTTTGTACCCATATATTTCCCATAAACACAACATAAGTCCCCAGGAACATATTTCAGTAATGTATGCATTAATAATTAACAGTTAAATACGTCTAAGTACGAAATTTCCTCGGAAAGTTAAACATAGTAGGGGTATTTTATCTGTGTAGCAACAGTAATTACCAAGCAAACAACTAGCCAAGTACTGCTATAGGTTATCCAGCAGTGTAGTACCTATCACTCTTAAAGTACTCAAAGTTTGGTAGCAAAATAACTTACTACGATTGCAACCCTTCTCAAGAACTGTTGCAGGTGTGCTCTGCGATGAAGAACAGCCTGACGTGGACGGCTCACAACCATCGTTTGACTGAGTATCTTAAATAAAAGATAGGAGTCGTGTGCAAATTAGTTAACATTGTAAGTTCAGCCATGCTATAATCAACATTTTTGGGAGCAATCTTTGGAATTTACAGCCGTACCCAGTCATAACAAAGTTCACATAGAAATCATTTTCGCTGTAATTAATAAATTATCTTACCCAACCCTGATGTTTCGGATGGACCATAGCCCTGGAATTCACAGTCCGTGTCCTCAAAAAGAGTTAAGGAGGCTGCATTTTCGCTTCCTCCCTGCATCGACTCCATTGCTGTCCAAGGAAAAGAAAAAATACCAGAACTTAATGATGGTGATCTTTTCAACTGGAGATCATTAAGGCATTAACTACCGTAGGCTAGGCGCATTTCAGGAAGTGTTTTCGAGTTTCCATTTCAGAATTATTTGCAGAAACAGGATTGGTGTTTCTGCTCAGGATGTCCCGCCCCCTATTTTTACCACGCCAGCAAATGGCGTATCGGCAGTAGCATACAGAAGAAACGTGAGTGGTACTTTCGAAAAGTACCACAGGTGTTCTCTGCTCCCCCAAAAATTTTTAAAAATTTTTAATTATTAAACCCAGACATGAAACTTCCACCAGTACGAACTAGATTGTAAAACTGTTAGTTAATAAAATTTAACAACCATTAAGCAGTAATGCCTCAGGGAATTTATAAAATCAGGAACTTATTTGTGCTGTAATCAGTCTGCGCATTAATAAGGCAATTAAAAAGATGCGCCGCTGCGGTGTTTTACTGAACTTTATCTATGGCGCGGCCATAGATAAAGTTCAGCGCTCTGTTTAATTAATTAAATATATGTAAGTTGCGGTGTGTAGATGCATCAAAGAGTATTAATATTTTATAAAAACAATGTTTTTATAGTTAATTTTTTGTGTAAACATGGAATGATTTGTGAGGTTGGAATGTTTCCATTTTTAAGTAGAAAGTAATAAGCAGGCATCGGCACATCGATGCCTTAACAGAAATTGAATAAAGGAAGCAATTAAGGCGAGTTGTAACATGGAAATATAATAAATCCGGTGTTACAGTTTAAAAACGTTATTAATGGTGTAGAGCAGTGCTCCCCAACCTTTTTACCACCGGGGACCGGTAAATGTGTGATAATTTTTCCCTGGCCCACTTGCGGGGGGGGCGATGGCGGGGGGGTCGCGGCGGCGGCGGCGGCGGCGGCGGGGGGCGGGGGCGATGGCGGGGGGGTCGCGGCGGCGGCGGCGCGATTGCGGGGGGGGGCGATGGCGGGGGGTTTGCGGCGGCGGCGGCAGCGGCGCGATGGCGGGGGGGGGCGATGGCGGGGGGGGGTCGCGGCGGCGGCGGCGGCGATGGCGGGGCGGGGGCGATGGCGGGGGGGTCGTGGGCGGCGGCGGCGGCGATGGCGGGGGGGGGCGATGGTGGGGGGTTCGCGGGCGGCGGCAGCGGCGATGGCGGGGCGGGGGCGATGGCGAGGGGGTCGCGGCGGCGGCGGCGCGATTGCGGGGGGGGGTCGCGGCGGCGGCGGCGGCGGCGATTGTGGCGGCGATGGCGGGGCAGGGTGGGCGCGATGGCGGGGGGGTCACGGCGGCGGCGGCGGCGCGATTGCTGGGGGGGTCGCAGCGGCGGCGGCGATGGCGGAGCGGGGGCGATTGCAGGGGGGTTGCGGCGGCGGCGGCGGCGAAAAGACCCCGGCCCGGCCTGAGACGCCCCCCCTCCCCCCTCCCCCCCAAAAAGAGGCACGCGCGGCGCCGGCCGGCCAAAGCCCGGCCCGGCCTGAGACGCCCCCTCCCCCCTCCCCCCCAAAAAAAGAGGCACGCGCGGCGCCGGCCGGCCAAAGCCCGGCCCGGCCTGAGATGCCCCCCTCCCCCCTCCCCTCCCCTCCCCTCCCCTCCCCTCACCTCAAAACAGGCGCGGCCTGCCTGCCTCGCCGCCGCCAGCCAAGAGCCCGAGGGGTTCGGGAGTCGCCGGGAGAAAGCGGCCCTTCCGAGCAGGGCCCCTTTCTCTCTCTCTCTCTCTCTCGCTCGCTCGGCCCCGGAGACGTGCTCTCCTGGGGCTGCTTTTGGGCGCGCTGGGCAGCTTCACCAAGGAGGAGGCAAGCACCAGCCTTGGGATAAAAGCAGCGCGCGCGCCTCGGCTACCTCCCGCCCGTCCTCCCAGCGCATGCGCTCAGCTTAAGCAGGTGAAGAAGGGGCGGCGGCATGTGTGTGCCTCTCTCTCTCTTTCTCTCTCTCATTTCCGGGAGCCGGGCCGCCGCCACAGGGGAATGATTGGAAGTTCCTCGGGCGGCGGCCCGGCGTAGATTGCTCCACGGACCGGCACCGGTCCGCGGCCCGGGGGTTGAGGACCACTGGTGTAGAGCACCGATAAAACGGTATGTCGGTACAACATGCGTTGTACAGCAATGAAGGACAGTTAATATGGATAAACAGTATTTGAGAATTACAGCATGTAGTTTTGAGCAGCGGTAGACAGAACGGTTAGTCAAAGTCCTTTATGTAATGCTATATCATTTTTTGCACTTACCTGAGGGGCCAGATGATTCCCTCTCCGTTGTTCGCAGTGGGTGAATCGATGTGTCCGTCCGGAATATGTTTGCCATCTCATCGTACCAAATGAATTTGGAACGACGAGAGCCAGAAGTGCTGTTCTGGAGGACAGCCTGTTTGTACAGTTTCCGAAGAGATTTTGTTTTGGTCCTACATTCTGAAGCAGAACGACTATAACCAAGTTTTGAGAGTTCAGATGAGATTACCTCAAAAATTTCAATATTTCTTTTTAGGGAAGACAATGCATATTTTATCTCTGCCTCTCCCCAAACCTTAATTAATGCCGAGGTCTCCTCATTTCCCCAGATAATGCCTCTCTTAATTTTACATTGCACCGAAGTGCCTTGGCTACTTTCTGAGTTGTCTTCAGTATCCATTTCTCAAAAGCAGTGAAGGAATGTTTTCCAAGAGCTGTGAGCAGTTAAAGATGATCCCAGCAAAGACTTCAGCAAGCCAGAAAACAGAATTCCTGCTCTTCCACCTCTGTCTGCCTTATCTGCATATCAACAGAAAGGTGCTGGTGACCCAGGGGAATGATTTATGGTCGGTAAAGGGGCCCCTTCTTAATCCAGCGCTTTAAAGCAACGGTGCGAAAATAAACTACTGCAAGGGAGTGTTTTCCTTGACCGCCGTATAGCAACCAAAGTACCACAAATTAATAATAAAGGCTGGCTATTTTGAGAAAATAGTTTACAATTGGGATTTGAGCTGCCTGCCAAACTCAACATGACTTGGGAAATGCCAGTGGCACACCTCAATTCTTCGAGGTGTTTTTAAGCCGCTTTTAGGTGTTGTACGTTAAGTTTTGAAATGACTATAGCAAGTAGTTACTTCCTGTTCTTCCACCTCTGTCCGCCTTAATTAGCATATCAAGAGAAAGGTGCTGGCTACCCTAGGGAATTTTTTTTCAAAGGGGCCCCTTCTAGTACTCTTGAGGTTGAAAACAAGGTAGCACCGAAGAAAGGAAGGCTTTCCCTTGCTAATAATGTATTTTGTACCACCAAAAAATTAGCACTGGGATTCATAGTTTATTCAAAGGAAAATACCTGTTTGCACATAACTGTCTGCCAAAGAAAACTAATTCGGCTAAATGCCACTGGCTGGCCTAAGTTTTTATATGTTATGTAGCAGCTGCTGTCTGTTGAAAGAGATGTCTGCATAAGAAAATAGCTAGCCAGAGTAATTAGTTTCTGGTCTTGCACCTATGCCTACCCAAAGCAAAATATAAAGGGAAAAGATTCTGGCTACCTAAGGTAGCAAGTGCTGTTTAGTTACTGAATGGCCCTTTTCTGTTATCCAAGTGGTTACCAGAGAAGGCCATTAATTTCTAAAACTTTGGTATAACCACCAATATTCCATAACAAGTTTGTACTGGTTTGGAGTGTTTGCACATACCTGGCTGCCTAAATCAGAGTACTAGGGGCAAGGCCAGTGGTTGATCACATTTCTGATGATTGTTTAAGCAGCTTTTAGAAGCTGATAACGATACTTGCATGGAGAATGATTGCATCACCTGGTTTTAATGCACAGCCAGCCTTTTTAGGTAATAATAGGGAAAGCATGTGCTTGGTAGCCGAAATGGCACTTCATGCTGGAGCTTGTATCCGTTTGAAATGGTGTTTGCAGAGAGTCTGGCCTGAATGTAATCAAATTCACTACCTGACCTGTTCCCTGTATCTGGCCAATTAAATACAAGGAGATGAAGTTTTCCCAGGGATTGATTCCCAGATTATTTGCAATTGTGGGCCTTTCTATTAATAAGAAAGCAGGAGAAAATAAGGGATTTTAACGTGAAATGGGTATTGAAGTCTTTACCTTGCATTCAGTGTAACTACCCTGGTATTTGTATTGGTTATATACAGGGGAAAATGATCCTGGTCAGCAGGACTGTTACATATACTCAGTAAAGCTATGGCACAGACCCCTAAGTGGACATTTCTTTTCTCCTTAGGCTTCGGTTATCCTTTTAATGTATATTATAAATGGATAGGAAAAAGCATATAAAGGGGGCAAGTTGTTGTAGGATAGGCTTACACAAAGGTTGTGTTATTAGGTGTAGCAAATGTAAAGAAAATCAGCCCGCGGTTGAAGCTTTTATTAACCAAATATAAGTAAGATAACACACTCTGAATGTGGAGGCAATCATTTCAGATCAAATTAAAATTTCCCATGACAATTAATGATTACGAAACACTTTAATTATTTCACATGTCACTTTACATGGGTATGTAGGTACTCAGAAATGGCATTGCGCACAGCCTCAGCCTCTGCCCGGGCAGTACCAGATCTGTTGCAGTCATATATGTCGCTGCCCTCCTGATAATCAGCTTGAGAAAGTTGATGCTGTTCCTCATCTGGAATGTCATGGTTTTCGCGTTCACAAATGTTATGCAGAATCACGGCAGAAGCAATAATAGAATTCACGTTTTCGATGTGCGCCTCAATCCTAACGGACAGACGTCTGAATCTTGCCTTCAAGCGTCCAAATGCTCTCTCAACTACGCATCGTGAGCGATTGAAAATCTTATTGTAATGACGCTCCCTGTCATTTCTTGGAACAGCGAAAGGCTTCATCAGCCACTTACACAGTGGATACGCACCATCCCCTAATATAATTGGTGGGATTGACACCCCTGCATAGTGGAACATAGGGCTGCCAGGTATTAGCGTCCCTTCCTCCATCTTACTGAAAAGCATGGATGATCTAAAAACATGAGCATCATGATTCACACCTGAATGTCCTGCCAACATTGAAAAAAAAATACCGGTACCGTCGCAAGCTGCCTGCAGTAGAACAGAATGGAATGATTTTCTGTTAAAATAAGCCGCTCCCTGCAATTTTGGCGGACTGATCGGGATGTGGGTTCCATCGATACACCCAATGGTATGCGGAAATCTGAAGTTTTTCATTGATGATGTCATCTGTTGAACCAGGAAAAATTATTAACCATAATAGCTTTACGTAGGCAGAAGAAAAGTTATACGGAAGTTATTATTGTAACGGAAAAATAAATGGACAGATCTGAAATAAGACACAAACCTTATTGAAATCTGGAAGGCGAACCTCTTCCTTGAGAAGAACGTGTTCCATTGCTAGGCAAACCTTGATGACAATACTTGCAACAGTAGAACTTCCTTTCTGGAATACCAGAGCGATGGTTCGGTAGCAAGAACGGCTGGCCAAGAAGTACACGCCGATTGCAACTCGTTCTTCGACTGGAACGGCTGATCGCATAACTGTGTCCCTCCGCATCAGATATGGATGCAGCTTATCGGCGACCCCCAAAAGAGTTCTTCTAGTCATACGGAAGTTCTCCAACCACTGCCTATCGTCCCAAACCTGAAGAACCGTGTCGTGAAACCACTGAGAACGTCCAGGGTAACACCAGAATATTTTCTGTCTAGGCGACGTTTTTATCCACCGAGAAATGACCCATATCAAAGTGTTGCAGCCCCTCATAGCGTTCCTGAACAACACTCTGCGTTGGAACAATCGTCTTCGGTTTAGGAAGCATAACAAAGCAATACTGTCCATCAATTTACAAACACTGTGCAGCACTGCAACAAAACATGGGTGATACCTGTGGAATTTCTGAAGACGGCATGAAGAACGAGAGGGAGGCATGATTCCCTTCTAATGGTAGTTGGAGGCGGCAGTTGTTTGGTCACTGCTCTAGGGACTAAAGGAATTACTCCGATGTCCTTGGAGGACCGAGGGATCATAAACAACAAATGTGGTGTGCTGGTCCACCTAGTGACCCTGACGGAGAACAGCAATTGTTTCACGTCACCAATGGACGAAACAATACAAATCAGGAATAGAAAACGAAGGATATTACAGTAATCATGCTCTGCCGCAAATGACAGCCATGTATTGATGCATCGATACGCCGAGTTATATTTTTTTTTTTAAATTAAAAGGAGGCTGGAACCTGACGTTGAAAAGTAGCTTTCTAATGCGAAGGGAGCACGTGAGGTAGTAATGGATTCGGTCCTAAACATTCGCCACGTGCGGACATAGAAAGAGGGGTGGGAGCGAAGGGAGACCACGTGACCGCCACCGCATTCAAAGCGAAGGCAATCCCGCTGCGAAGCGATGCACTTCGTGAAGTAACGGCCATAGTTGCAGGTGAAGGTTGCCTGTCTGGTATCTGAGATACAGTGGAGGGGATGGGTTGTTTCTGGCTTAAAAGCCACTTAACACAGAATATTGACCATCAAAGATGGGGAGGGCCTCCTGTTTCTTCTTCTTCTTCTCTCTCTCTATCACAGGTTGCCAGCTGCTGTGTAGCTGTTTCCGAGTCACTCTTCACACCTGGCTGTGCAGGACATTGTGGCCGCTGTGGGCCTTTTTACATGGGGCCTTTTTAGACAACCCCTAAAATCCGAGGCAAAGGGCTCCCAAATGCGGAGCTTAAAAATGTTTTAATTTAATGGAGTACTACATTAAATATTTTAATTAATCAGTTAGGTTTTAGCACTCAGTTTAGCAATATAATAAATCAACTGTATTCTAATAATAAGGCTAGAATATCAATGAATGATGGAATAAGAGAAACTGTTACCCTGGGCCAAGGAACTAGACAAGGTTGCCCATTATCTCCAGTTTTGTTTATACTTATAATGGAAATGCTGGTAATGTAATAAGGAAGGATAAAGAACTAGAAGAGGTTGAAGAGGGGAAGTCAAATAAAATTAACTTATTTGCTGATGATACATTATTAATAATTAAAAACCCATTGATTAATATTTATAAATTACAGAAGCATTTAAAGGGGTTTGAGGCAGTAACAGGATTAAAGGTTAATTGGAACAAATCTGAATGCATGTTGTCAAATTACAGTGAAGAAGAGAAAAAGTTGTTTAGGGAAGTATTTAAAGGTAAATTAGTAAATAGCATTAATTATTTGGGGGTAAAATTAGCATGGAGCTTACAACATATGTTTAAAATAAATGCTGTGAAAGTTAAGAAAGAGATTATTGAACAAATAAAAGAGTATCAAAAACTAAGGATTTCTTGGTTTGAAAGGATTTCAGTATGTAAAATGAAAATTATTCCCAAACTAAATTTCCTATTTTGGATGTTACCTATAAAATGGGATGAAAGTGAACTTAAAGGGATTCAGGGGAAAATTGATGTTTTGCAACTGCAATAAAAAAGCTAGGATCAATAAGAGGTTATGGTATATACCACAAAAAGAAGGTGGTTTAGGGTTACCTAACATTAAGCTATATTACATAGCCAATCAATTAAGACATATTCCTGATTTTATAATAGGGAGTGATAACCTAATTTGGAGAGACTTAGAAATTAAATCAAAAGAGAATATTTTTTAAAGGAGGATGTTAAAGTTCAGGTGAAAAAGATAAGTAATCCATTCTTGAAAAATACTATGGAATGTTGGAGGAATTTTAGGGAGATTTTAAACCGATTGGTTTCACCCTTGATACGAATAACAGAAATGAAGGATTTCCCAGACAATTTAAAAGGGAAGTTAAGCATGCTACTGCATGATAAAAAAAATTATATACTTGTGGGAATGGTTAAAGCAAATGCAGAATAGACAAAGCATAAAGGAGAAATTGGGAAGAAATATTTCCTGGCTGAACATTAAACAACTGGGAAAATGGACTAAAGAATGGATAAATAAAGTAGGAGAGTGTAGAAAATTGACCAGATTTGAAGAAATTATAGATAGAAGAAATGAGATTGAAAATAAAGAACAGAGGAAAGGAATTGTAAGTGAGATATATAAAATATCGATTCAGGAAGATAATGAAAAAAATAATCAGTTAAGAGAGATTTGGCAAGAAGACATTAACAAAGAGATAAAGGAAGATTGGGGGAAATTGTGGAAGAAAAGAATAGTGTGAAAAATATGTCTGTGAGAGTTAAAGAAAATTGTTATAAAGTATGTTGGAGATGGTATATAACACCCGCAAAGTTAAATATAATAAATAAAGAAATATCTCCTATTTGTTGGAGATGTAAAAAAGAGAAAGGGACATATTTACATATGTGGTGGACATGTGAGAAAAGGAAATTGGAATGGAATTTGGGTTTCAATGAAATGCAAGAAATACTAGGGAAAAGGATTCCAATGTCTCCCCAGCTGGCACTGTTAAACATAGTTGCAGATATTTAACTGAAGAAAGAGGAGGGTGAATTGGTAATTATAATGGTTACGACCGCAAGTCTGATATTTGCCAAATATTGGAAATCTAATAATCAATTAGTAATGGAAGAATGGTATAAGGAGCTATGGAATTTAGCTACTAATGATAAATTGACCTGTGAAATTAAAATTAGGAAAGGGCTGAGCAAATCTAATGATTTTAATGGAATATGGGATAAATTATTGGTATATGTATTTCAAAAAGGCAAGGGGTATACACCTGGAGAAGACTCAATGTACTACTGGAAAGAAACGGGCTGGTCAATACCATGAAGTTGTAATCTTGTTTAAGTCCTGAGGGGGGTTGCACTGGGTTTATATCTGTATATTGTTATATTTTTGTATACTGTTGTTTTGTTATTTTTATTCTTACGTTATTTTGCTGTTTTATCTATTCTTTTATAAATAATTTTTTTTTTTACAAAAATGTTTTCCCACTGTGCTCGGACTGAGTATGATGTTGTCCCCCTTACCACCACCCCCAATCCCCTTCTGGCAAAGGTCCTCTTCCAGAAACCAAAGGACGGGCTGCTATTCAACAGGTGCGGCTGACATTCCCTGCCCTGGTCGACATTGTTGGAAGGGAGGAAGTCGTTCAGGATGCGTCCTTGTTCCTGGAATCTGGCGTAGCGTCCTTTTCCCACCCTGATTCATATGAGAATTGTGACCCATTCTGGAAGGCAGAAACAGCACCTAATGAATGGGTCAGCTTCGGAGGTCAACTGAACACCACCCTTTAGAGAAAAATCAACTGAGCACGATAGAAAACCCCCATTGGCTGCAGTGGGTCATCCGTCATTAGGGAAGAGCCCATTTAGGTGTGCTGGCTGGGAAGCCATTTTAGGTAAGGGCAAGTAACCCCTCCCCCACGCACCATAGGAAGGCGTGGGCAGAAACTGAGGATCCACAGAGCGGCTGGTTAAAGTGGGCTATTATTGGAAGAAAAATATTGTAATAAATAAGTGGCTTACAATAATTAGAGACAATATACAGTCCAGAACATTTAAGGCATAATTTAAGTTATAATCAGAATCAGAATCAGAATCCTTCTTATTGGCCAAGTGTGGTTGGACACACCCAGAATTTGTTTTGGTAAAAAAAATGCTCTCTTTATATAAAAGGAAATACATAGGAGGCATTTTAGGGACGGGCAAGTCACCACCACCAGCAACACCCGGCGTAAAAAGAAAAAAAAATAGGCAGGTATTGAGACAAGCAGTGAGAATCCACAGAGCGGCCATGTCAAGTGAGGGCAGGTGGTACGGATTAAAAGTACGACATCTAAACGGGCTCTTATTGGAAAGAAAATCTTGTAATGAATAAGTCAAAAGGGCTGGATTTTTTTCTCCCGCCGGACTCTGTCAAGAAAAAGAAGTCCAGTTGCCAGGACTCCGCTTCTACATCCCGTCCAAGTGTCACCAGCACCCTTATTCAAAATGGCCGCATCGCCTTCGCTTCCCATTTTTTGGAAGTGGAGGAAATGGCGACGCGGAGGAAGTTGCCCTCATCCGACATGGCGACCTCAGCGTCGCCCCCTTCCTGCCTTCTCCCTTCTCAGGGCACTTCGTTGGCAATCTCTCTCCATCTCTCTCTGGCGGTTACTGCGCCTCGTGGCGCAGTGGTCAAATGCCTGTACTGCAGGTAAAACTGTGCTCACGAACTGGGGTTCAATCCCAGGTAGCAGGCTCAAGGTTCACTCGGCCTTCCATCCTTCCGAGGTCTGTAAAATGAGTACCCAGCTTGCTGGGGAGGGGAGCAATGTGTAGCCTGCACACTGTAATTAAAAAATTGTAAACCGCCCAGAGACTACTTGTAGTGGTATGGGGCGGTATATAAGCAGAAGCAGAACACTTTACTTCCCGTCCGTTTTGTCTCTGTTAGTGTTGCGCTTAGGAGCGGTTAAAAAAAGAATGTTACTTCAATGAAGAGGAACTAAAGTCAGAGGAAGAATTCCAAAATCCAAAAGTGACATTAGATTGGTGGGCAAAATCACAATTGACCTTGAGGTTGATAAGAATAAAATTAGTCTAAAAAATAGTTATTGGTTGGTTTTCTTTGTTAGTTGCCAATGCACCATTATAAGTTATAAATGCATCATTGGTGGTTCATCAAAATTGCCACGCTGAGTTAGTTATATAGCAAAAGGTTTATTAAAGACAGATAGAAATATATCATAGACAGTACAGAAGATAGGCAGTACAAAGAATGGGTTAGCTTAGGATCCGAGCACAACATGGCCTGACGGCCTTGCTGCTCTCTGGACTCTTACAGTACAGAAGGTAGGTTAGTTTAAGGGATCCTAGGAGCAGCATGGCCAGAGGCCTTGCTGTCCTGGACTCTTACAGCACAGGAGGTAGGTTAGTTTAAGGGATCCTAGGAGCAGCATGGCCAGAGGCCTTGCTGTCCTGGACCCCGAGTGATGGTTTTCCGTGATCTTTTATACTCTTTCGCATGATGTGGTGACGTATTTTAGTACGCATACAAGTGTTTGTTTATGTTTGGCCTATGCCCATCTGGATGCCCATCAGAATGATTTTATCCTATTTCGGGTTGGTTCCTGGCTAACTGCCATCTATCACTGCCGGCCAGGCGACTTTTCGGTGCCATGGATAATGTCAACATTTCTATGTGGTTTTGCTATCTTGTCTCCTGCCTGAGATCTTCGCCCACGGTTGCCAAGTTCCCAGCTATGACGCCAAGCCCGCTGGTTCAATTTGACCTTATGCCCTGTGAGCTCATTTGGGTATATTTTTGATTTTGAGGCATGTTAACCCATTCCTATCAAGGTTTGTTAAAGATAAGAATGAGGGTTTTTATAGAGAGAGAACTGAACTGGATAAACTGCTCTTGGGAACAGAGGGAAAGCTGATTCAGAAAATTTATAAGTACATGATAGAGTTGAAAATGCAGGATGAAATTGTGAAAGACTGTATGATATTATGGCCTTCTCCCTTCTCAGGGCACTGCCTTGGCAAACTCTCTCACAAGGGGAGGTGGGGGGGGGCAAACAGCCTCTGTGGTAATCCAGGGAAAGGCACGAGACGCAGAGGCCTTGAAAAGTGGGGTCCTGGGACGTGGCCTTGGCTCCCCACGCCAGCGATGGAAATCCAGAGGCAACGGAGGAAACCAGCCCAGCAGCCCAGATGCTGGCAAGCCAGGGAGGAGATGGTGAGAAAGCCCGCTGGGTCCCCTCCCAAGAGTCTCGGGTGCATCTTCATGATCAGCAGTAGATCAGCAGGAATGGAAGAGAACCGGTGCGGTGTTGTGGACAGAGAGAGGCAGGCTAGGGCTCCGGAGTCCTGGGTTCGAAATCTCTGCTTCACCACAGGAACTGATGGGTGGACGGGTGAGTGGGTGGCACTGCAAGGGGTGGGAGGCTTTGGGGAGGGGGGGAGTGTTCAGCTTGAGCCGCTGTTTGGAGGCTTTCCCACATGTTAAGCGGCTGGGGGGTGTTCTGGGGGTGGTCAGCCAAGGTGTCCTCCTGCCTGGGTTCTTTGGCTGGAGAAAACCAGGGGGCACCCCAGTCCTTCTTCCCCACCTGCTCACCAAGCCTTCCAGGAGGCATGTGCCACTCGGTGCCAGAGCTCTGCTTTTGCAGACAGGAGGCCCTGGGTCTCGCCCTTGGCCGCATCTCGAGGGTACCCTCCTCGCGGGCCGTTAGGCTCTCAGGTCTTGGGCCCCGGTGCTCCGTGGTTTTCACCGTCTGGTGTGCCTGGTTTGGAGAACAAACAGGTGCAAAGGCCACCGAGATCAACGCTGGCCTCTCGGGAGGCCCAAGAAGTGGAGGAGATGCCTGTTGGCGGTGGTGGTTTGGGGAGAGGGAAGCAGGCATGACGGCTCAGGTGGGGGGTGACTCCTTCCCCCCCCCTCCTGCCAAACGTTTCCCCTGGATCCACCCACAGAGCCTCCTGTGAAAGGTGCAGGGCGGTCGGCGGGATGACGGGACCCAATCTTCTGTCCTCAGAAGACCTTGGACTACAAGGCCCAGAAGCCTTCCCCACTGGCCAGGATTGCTGGCGAGTTGTCATCCAAAAACATCTTGGGGACCCAGGGTTGGGGAACGCCTCAGCCTGGGGGACCCCTTCCCTGTAAGAGTGACCTCGTGGCCAGATGGGCGGCAGAGAAATCCAATCAGTCCCTAAAAGTCAATGAAGAGAAGTCAGACCCCCCCTCCCTCTGCCTCCTTGTAAAGTCAGCCAAGGCCGGCTTCCGCTTGAAGGGCGTTGGGCCTCCCACTCAAGTGCCCCCTCGCCTCCTGCCATGCCAAGGGGTGCGCAGTCCCAAAGGAGACTTCGGCTGGGAGGTTCAGCCAGCCTGTCCTTCTGGGCGCCTTTTCCCGGTTGTCTGAATCCACCACCTCAGTTCTTGGGTTGGAGGGCAAGCTTTATACACTGCCCAGTCCCCCCCATACCTTTTGAGCTCAGGATCAGGCCTCGGTGCTCCCACAGGGGACAGGATGTCACCCACCGTGGCCTCTCAGGATATCCCGGTAACCCTCGTGTGCCTTTTTCTCTCTGCAGAAGCTGGAGTGAGCTGCTCAGAGGCCAGGCTGCACCCCTTGGGTTGGGCTGCGAAGAGGAAGGACGAAACCCGGGATGGGACCTCAGGCTTCATAAACCCTTGGAGGGCACTTGCATCCTCTCCCCCCGCCCCGGGCCCATCCACAACCCACCTGGTGCCCTGTCGATACAGAAGGCTATTTGCTTTCCTCTCCTGCAGAGCGTGGCTTCTTCTGGTCCCCCCCCCCCGTGTGGTTGCAATGCTGTGCTTTTTGTGCCTGGGAGGTGTTTTTTTTGTGTGGGGGTGCCGTACAGAGTAGCTTCCTTTTTCCCACCCACCCTTTATGCAATGCTCCTCCTGCTTTGGGGGCATCTCAGGGGGTCCCTTTGGCTTTGTCAGAAGATGCACTGAAGAGCCCCCCCCCCCCCCCCAAAAAAAGATACTCCATAGCAGTGTTTCCATCTGAGGAAGAGGACACCTGGATCCGGTTTTGTTTAGTTCTCAGAAAGGGCCCTTGATCCGCAGGGGCTGAGGAGTGATGGGGGGGGGGGCTTCATGTCAGGTACAGGACCCGCAGGGCCTTCCTGCTGACTGAATCTGCAGCTCCCCTGGTCGAGCGGCCTCCCTTCTGCATCAGGTTTGAGAGCTTTGAACTAGAGATGGGTACAAGCCCTCAAAGCAGCGGTTTGTGTCAGTTCGTTGGTTGGCGGGACGGGTGTTCTGTGTGGCCTCCTCCTCCAGGGGGTGCTGCTTCTGTGTGGCCACCCCTTGCAGGAGGTGGGCTGGGGAGTGCCGAGCACCTGTCCCACCAGTAAGGCCGTTACTTCACGAACCGCTCGCTTCGCGGCAACCCCTCCTTTCTGTGCGAATCGATCGTTTCAGTCCGCACGCTCCTTTTCGGCTGCGATGCCCCCTTTCCCGTGCTCCAAGCGGGGTGAGTGGTTCCCCTGCCAGCGGCCGGGAATCTTTTCGCTTCGCATCTCGCTTCGCTCCCAACGTGACGTGTGGTCTCGGTTTTTGGCTTTTATTTCAAGTTTTTTTTAAAAAAATTCAAACAGGGATATCGATGCATCGCTATATCGTTTCATCGCTTTGCGCTGTTACTTCCTCGCTTGAGTAGCGTCAGCGGCGGCGGCGGCGGCGGGAGCAGGAGGAGCCGCTGCCGCCTCGCCCGGCCAGAGCAGGGCACCCGGGGCAGGCAGCGTGCAAGCGGCGGAGGGCGGGCGGCTGTGCCATGCGGGGCTCCCCCCGAGTAGCGGCGGCGGCGGCGGGGGGGGCTGCCAATGATGCCAGGAGTTGAAATCAGTAGAGCCATTGCAACTGACAGTCCAGCATCAGTGCATCGATACGCCGTCGGTAGGAATTTTTTTAAAGGACGGATGGGAAATAACGAACGTTGAAAAGTGGCATGCGAACGCGAAGGGAGCACGTGAGGTTGTGCTCGAATCGGTCCTAAAACTGCAGCTCGTGAGTACTGAGAAACAGGGGCGGGAGCGAAGCGAGAACACGTGACCGCCACGTGACCGCCTCTGAATTCAAATCGAAGGCAATATCGCTGCGGAGCGCTGCGCCTCGTGAAGTAAGGGCCTAAATTGCAACGAAGCAACGAACCGCTGAACCCAAGATTCCTGCCCGTCTCTGTTCTGAGCCCCAGGCCCTTCCTAGGAGCACACAATTGGTTGCTTCCCAGGGCGAAGGTAGTAACTGTGGAGTAACTTACCCACTTCTGAGTTGTTTCTACAAGGAACTGAAAAACAATGTGCTGGGGCTCTCCCTGTTCCATGGGAACCACAGAAGTGGTTTGTGACCCGAAATGTAGAGGCTGGTTATACAAATTCTCCCTATATTTCAATTTGTAGAAATAAAAAACGTATGATCACAAAGGGGCCAGAGATGTGATCCCTTGGAATTGTCAGTACCATCACTGAGAATTGGTTTACTGTCATGTTTTTCAAAGACACAACCATGTTAAACTTGTTCAGGCATATCCAGGCAAACTAAAAACTAAAAAATATTCTGGCTCTCTAGAAGTTGAGAAATTATAATTTTAGGTGAGTTTTCATGGATACCTCTGGGACTTGGACGCAGAAGAAGTCAGTAGGTGCCTCCACGAAAGCTCACCTTGAGATACAGTATAATGCACTGTTTTATGGTGCCAAAAATGATGTATTTTTTTAAAAATTGCCTGGATATTTTCAGTTGCAAGTTACCAAACACTTGTTGGATAAATCCAGCCGAGCTATGATTTTCAAGGGGGTAGGAGTAAAAACCCTATTTTCCCCAAGCTGATTTCCACCCCCTCTCCCTTGATAGAGAATAAGGCCTAGGAGGAGATTCTGTCTTCTGCTACTCTCCACCCCTTTTCACTTAAATGACATCTAGGGGTCAGAACACAAATTTCTGGCTGGACATTAACTCCTGCGAAAGCTCTCCTTCCTGGGGTGTGGCGTTGGCAAAGTTAAAGTTCCCGATTGACACACACACATCCTGGGGGTCTGTCTGTAGCCCCGCTCCCAGGCCTATCTTTTTTTGTCTGCTGTAGACTGTAAGCTCCTTGAGGACAGAGCCCTCAACCTGATATGTATGTGTTTGTGTGTCTGTCTCTTGTGTTTTGTGCAGGATCTGGCACAATGCAGATAATAAAATTTTTGACTGAATCAGGTGTTCACTCAATGGATCTATCTGAGGTACAGTTGTGGGGAAGGGTTGTTTCTGCCTTAAAAGCCACTGAACACAGAATATTGACCATCAAAGACGGGGAGGGCCTCCTGTTTCTTCTCTCTCTCTACCACAGGTTGCCAGCTCCTGCTTAGCTGTTTCTGAGTCACTCTTCACACCTAGCTGTGGAGGAAATTGTGGCCGCTGTGGCTTTTCATGGTCCGGAGACAGACATGGTTGTCGTGAGGGCCCAGAAAATGTGCAGGTGGAAAAGGGGACCCTTTAAAGTTTTGCTGTGGGCCAGGATTAAGCCATCAAATTCCATGGGGCTTGCTTCTGGGTAGCAGGTACAGTTGGCCCTTCCTGTGTATAATGAAAACTGTGCATAAGAGAGAACACCAAAAACCCCACACACCAAAACTGCTGTTTTGCAACAGTAGCTTGTTTTACTGCTTTTTGTGACACTACTATAGCCTGCTTTGTGTCTGCTGGTTTTAGTTTATTTTTCCTCTGCCAACCGTGGATAACTGAATCAGTGTTTAATGATCTGTGGGTGCAAGGAGAATCGGGCAGGAATGGCTCTAACACGAGATAGAGCTTGCCTAAAGGTGGCTGTGGATTGGTGAGGGAGGTAAATTCGTTTAATCTTTTCTGTATTTAAATGTGTGCCCTGCCATGGTTAGGTAGTTAGTTGTGATTCTTTCCTTCGACTTCAGAGGGGAATGCTGCCCCCTTCCTGTATTTCGAGCTGAAAATAAACAAACGATTATTGGATCTCTGCTTGTCTCCCGGGTGCTCCTGCCTAGGAGAGGGTAGGTGATGCTTTAATCCAGGCCTCCCCTGAAACCCTTCTGACTTCTAAACAATTCATTTTTGAAATATTTCAAATTCTGTTACACATCTACATTTACGTGTTTGTTTATATTGAATATTTTTACCTCACCTTTCTCCTTGGAAAGGACGCAAGGTGGCTTACATTAATGAGGGACAATATACAATCCAGAACATTTAAGATATATTTTACGAACAGGGAATTAGAAGAGCCTTCTTAGATTAGAGCTACAAAGACATGCAAGAAGAAAATCAAAGTCCATTATGAGGGGTGGAAAGTAACATGCAGCGCAGAGAGAAACTGCTTGTTCCCTGAGCTCCTTGTGCTCTAACGATGCCAGCCAATGAGTCTGGCGAAACCTCAGGAATAAAAACCTCCAGAACACAGTCAAACGGCACAGAAAAATTGGGACAGCTATAAAATGGAAAACACCGGTGTTCTCAGGAAACAGGCAATGCCATCATGTATGTTAATCCATATAAAGTCACGTAGTAGGAAGTCCCTCATTCAGGGAAAGTTTGCCTGAAGAGGAAGGTCTTTGCCTGCTTCCGGAAAGATAGCAGAGACGAGGCAGTCCTGGCCTCCAGCGGGAGGGAATTCCAAAGTCTGGGAGCAGCAACAGAGAAGGCCCTTTCATGTGTTCTTCTGAGACGTTCCTGTGAAGGGGGCGGGATGGAGAGAAAGGCTTCTCCTGATGACCTTAGCACCCGAGCCAATTCATACTGTGAGATTCAATACTTGAGACAGCTAGGAGGTCATATGCTCCTTTGTAGGTCAAGGTCAGCACCTTGAATTGTGCCCGGTAGGTGACTGGCAGCCAGTGGAACTGCTTTAGTAAGGGGTGTCATGTGATCTCTGTAATTAACCACATTCAGCAATCTGGCTGCTGCGTTCTGGACCCATGGAAGTTCTGGACCCCACATAGAGTGCATTACAGTAGTCCAGCCAGGAGGTCACTATGGCATGTGTCACCATGGCCAGAGGAGGTTTCTCTGCTCTGCTCCTTACAACAATACAAAAAAAGATCACACTAAAATAAAAGCCATTCAAAGCAATTACAGAGAACCCACAATGTGGAGGGGATGAAACAGGAACAGACAGAAAAGGGGATTTTCACCAGATCACCTGAGGAAGGAGTCCCGCCAGGAGGAGAAAGGAGGACTTCTGCCCTTCCGGGGATTAATAGATGTGTTCTCTCTCCGAACATTTTTTCGCACACTCAAGTTATCTGGAAGCCTTCCTCCCTTTGAGGAGTGTGTCTTATCTAAGAAGGTTTGTGAGGTGACTGAAAATATTTCCACACTCCAGACTGTTCAATAGCTTCTCAAATGTGTGGGTCCTAAGGTGTGTAGAAAGACAACTAGAACGACCGAAATTCACTCCTCAGTCCTGAAATTCAAACGGCTTCTTTCCTGTGTGGGTTCTGTGATGCTTAGCAAGGTTTCCAGATTGACTGAACCTCTTTCTGCACTCCAGACATTCAAATGGCTTCTCGCCTGTGTGGGTCCTGTGATGCAAAGCAAGGCTAGAAGCATGACTGAACTTCTTTCCACACTCCGGACACTCAAATGGTTTCTCGCCTGTGTGGGTCCTGTGATGCTGAGCAAGGCTTCCAGACTCACTGAACCTCTTTCCACACTCCAGACATTCAAATAGCTTCTCGCCTGTGTGGGTCCTGTGATGCTTAGCAAGGCTTCCAGAATCACCAAACCTCTTGCCACACTGCAGACATTCAAATGGCTTCTCGCCTGTGTGGGTCCTGTGATGCGTAGCAAGGTTTTGAGAATGACTGAATCTCTTTCCACACTCCAGACATTCAAATGGCTTCTCACCTGTGTGGGTCCTGTGATGGGGAGTGAGGTGTGAAGCTTGACTGAACTTCTTTCCACATTCCAGACATTCAAATGGCTTCTCTCCTGTGTGTGTTCTCAGGTGTGTTGTCAGGTCTTTAGAACTACTAAACCTCTTTCCACATTCCAGACATTCAAATGCCTTCTCGCCTGTGTGGGTCCTGTGATGGGTAGCAAGGTGTGAAGCCTGTCTGAACTTTTTTCCACATTCAAAACATTCAAATGGCTTCTCGCCTGTGTGGGTCCTGTGATGGGTAGTGAGATGTGAAGCTTGACTGAACTTCTTTCCACATTCCAGACATTGAAATGGCTTCTCTCCTGTGTGTGTTCTCAGGTGTGTAGTCAGGTCTTTAGAACAACTAAACCTCTTTCCACATTCTAGACACTGAAATGGCTTCTCGCCTGTGTGGGTCCTGTGATGTCTAGCAAGGCTTCCAGAATGACTGAACCTCTTTCCACACTCCAGATATTCAAATGCTTTCTCTCCTTGGCGAATTTTCCTATGGAAATGAAGTTTTGATCTTCCATTCATGGTATGCTCATCATTCCTTTCCTCTCCTTTCGATAGTTGCTGAACCATCTGGTCTTTCCCCTGACAAGTAATAGATTTGTCCATCTTTTTGTTTATATGTTTTCCTCTAAGCTTTTTCATTCTGGTTTGATTCTCAGAACCCTCTTTTGCATCTGAACATTCAGCCTTTTCCTCTGGCGCTTGGTGTTCTCCGTTTTGATTTCTTCTCTACCGGAACTTACCTGCTAAAAACAGGCAAGACATAAGTGACCACGGAAAACAAAATGTCAGATCAAGTAACAGACCCAACAAACTGTCATGGAGGGTGCAGGGGAATGAACCCAGCTCTAGGGGGGTCCCACCTCCACCAACATCAGTGAGGAGGCCAATTTTGGCACCAATGAAGATGCTGAGGAAACCCAGGGGATTTATCACACTCATCCGGTAACAGTCTGTGAGGGAAATTTGTGGTGGGAAAACCCAGGTGGGTTCCAGTATACGAAATGAATGCAAATTATTCCATAGCCTTTATATGTTTTTCTATCATTTTGGATCTAACTCACACAAAGATGCAATGGGTCTTCCCTCATCTTCCAAAGGAATTTATGGTGCTTCTGGTTACCTTCAAAGCAACCACTCAGGTGGTCCTGGTTATTTGTAAGAAACATTGCTTCTTATCCCCAGGAAATACCAGATACATATCTATAGTTTGATATAGAGAGTGCTTCACAGTAATATCAGTGAAGAATCCTCGGATCATTATCACTCCACGTCAGGCAATGATGATCATTAGTGTAGAAAGGAGGAGAAGAGCCCTTCCTGAGTGCCTCCCTTGTCTTTGAAGGATCATAGAATCATAGCGTTGGAGCAGACCTCAAGGGCCATCCAGTCCAAACCCCTGCCATTCAGGAACCCCATCACAATATTTCCAACAGATGGCCATCCTGCCTCTGCTTAAAAACCTCCAAAGAAGGAGACTGCACCGCCCTCCGTGACAGCTTATTCCACTGTCACACAGCTCCAACTGTCATGAAGTTCTTCCTAATCTTCAAGTGGAACCTCTTTTCCTGTAGTTTGAAACCATTGCCCGAAGTCCTAGTCTCTGAAGCCATGGAAAACAAACCTTTTTCTTCTTTAATATGACATCCTTTCAAAGATTTAAAACATAGCTATCATATCCCCTTCCCTTAGGCTGTAAATGGGGGCACATTGCTACTTTTGTGTCCCAGTTGATCAGTGAGGCTACAAAATAAAACAGGCTGAACTGTGCTTTCATCATTGTAATGCTAATTACACTGATTACAACGAGGTCTGTAATAAGACTTCCTGGGGTAGGAACTGACAAGCCACCCCAGTATCCCTGCCAAGAAAATTCCATGGACAGAAACAAAAGGCTAAAAGATATGACGCTGGAAGATGAGCCCCTCAGGTCGGAAGGTGTGCAACATGCTACTGAAGAAGAGTGGAGGACTAGTACAAGTAGTTCCATAGCTAATGAAGTGGCTGGGCCGAAGCTGCCTGGAAGAGAAAGGAAAGTCCAATGCTGCAAAGAAATATACTGCATAGGAACCTGGAATGTGAGATCTATGAACCAGGGTAAGCTGGATGTGGTCAAATGTGAGATGGAAAAAATAAACATTGACATCTTGGGCATCACCGAACTTAAATGGATGGGTATGGGCGAATTCAGTTCAGTGCCAGGCCTCTGCCAGAATCAGACCCAGATACTGAAGGGTTAAGGGCTGGGGAATTCCCAGATGCAGATCCTCCTGCAACTGATAGTGATTCATCTGTATCAAGAGAGGCCTGTCCTCCTGGGAAACCTGTTAGAAAGGAAAGACTTACAGCCAGGCAGAGAAGGGATAGACTGCTAGAAACTCATAGACGTTTACATTCTGAGAGCCCAGAGTATTGACAGAGTTGGGGTTAGAGAGATTGGCGTTGCTCTCTTGGAGCCATAAAGCAGGTATTCTGGGGTCAGGCTTCTTGTGGGAGCAACAAGTCGGAAGGCTTGACCTCACGCCGATACTACGTTCCTGCTGTTCCTGAGATTCCACTCTGAACCCTGGCTTGACCTTGAATCACGTTTTGGACTCTGCATTCTCCTGTCTCCTGGATTCGACGTAAGCAACATTTGTATACTGACCTTGGACTGTGTATCTGGGACTTTGTCTGGCTGCTGAAACTATGTTAACTCTGCATTGCTGCTGCTTCAGTAAAAGCTTTGACTTCCATCTGTGAGTGAGTGTGTGAGCCTGACAGTCAGATGACTATCACATCTACTCCTGTTGGCAAGAATCCCATAGAATAAATGGAGTAGCCCTCACAGTCAACAATAGAGTGGAAAAAGCAGTGCTGGGATACAACCTAAAAAGGATACAATGATTTCGGTATGATTCCAAGGCAGCCCTTTCAACACCACAGTAATCCAAGTCTATGCACCAACTACCGGTGCTGAAGAGTCTGAGATTGACCAATGTTATAAAGACTTACAACTTCTTCTAGAACTGACACCAAAGAAAGATGTTCTTCTCATCATAGGGGATTGGAAAGCAAAGGTAGGGAGTCAAGTGATAAAAGGAATAGCTGGCAAGTTTGGCCTTGGAGTTCCAAATGAAGCAGGGCAAAGGCTAATTGAGTTTTGTCAAGAGAACAAGCTGGTCATTGCAAACATTCTTTTCCAGCAACACAAAAGGCGACTGACTCTACACATGGACATCACCAGATAGACAATACCGGAATCAGATTGATTATGTTCTCTGCAGCCAAAGATGGAGGAGCTCTATACAGTCAGCAAAAACGATACCTGGTGCTGACTGTGGCTCAGATCATCAGCTTCTTATTTCAAAATTCAAACTTAAACTGAAGAATGTAGGGAAGACCACTGGGCCAGTCAAATCCCTTATGAATACACAGTGGAAGTGAAGTATGGATTTAAGGAACTAGATTTGATGGACAGAACACCTGAAGAACTATGGATGGAGGCTTGTAACATTGTACAGGAGGCTGCAATGAAAACTATTCCAAAGAAAAGAAAATGCAAGTAAGCAAAGTGGTTGTCCAACGAGGCCCTACAAACAGCGGAGGAGAGAAGGGATGCCAAATGCAAGGGAGAAAGGGAAAGATACAGAAAATTGAATGCAGACTTCCAAAGAATAGCAAGGAGAGACAGGGCGGCCTTCTTGAACAAACAGTAGAAATAAATAGAGGAAAACAACAGAAAAGGAAAAACCAGAGATCTATTCAAGAAAATTGGAGATATTAAAGGCGCATTTCGTGCAAAGATGGGTATGATACAAGACAAAAATGGTAGGGACCTAACTAAAGCAGAAGAGATCAAGAAGAGATGGCAAGAATATACAGAGGAATTATATCAGAAAAATCTCGATGTCCCTGATAACCAAGATAGCGTAATTGCTGACCTGGAGCCAGACATCCTGGAAAGTGAAGTCAAGTGGGCCTTAGAAAACATTGCAAACAACAAGGCGGGTGGAGGTGACGGCATTCCAATTGAACTCTTTAAAATCTTAAAAGAGGATGCTGTAAAGGTGCTGCAAACGATATGCCAGCAAATTTTGAAAACTCAGGTTTGGCCAGAGGACTGGAAAAGATCGGTCTACATCCCAATCCCAAAGAAAGGAAACATCAAAGAATGCTCCAACTATCGCACAATTGCACTCATTTCACACGCTAGCAAGGTTATGCTCAAAAGTCTACAAGGCAGGCTTCACCAGTATGTGGACAGAGAACGTCCAGAAGTACAAGCTGGATTTCAAAGGGGCAGAGGAACTAGAGATCAAATCACCAGCAAGCGATGGATTATGGAGAAAGCCAGAGAGTTCCGGAAAAACATCTACTTCTGCTTTATTCACTACGCCAAAGCCTTTGACTGTGTGGACCACAACAAACTATGGCAAGTCCTTAAAGGAATGAGAATGCCTGACCACCTTATCTGTCTCCTAAAAAATCTATATGTGGAACAAGCAGCAACGGTCAGAACTGGATATGGAACAACTGACTGGTTTAAAATTGGGAAAGGACTACGACAAGGCTGTATACTGTCACCTTGCTTATTTAACTTATACGCAGAGTACATAAGAAGAGCCATGCTGGATCAGGCCAACGGCCCATCTAGTCCAGCTTCCTGTATCTCACAGTGGCCCCACCAGGTGTGTCTGGGAGCGCACGAGACTCGATATCTGTCTACTGATACCACTTCCCTGCATCTGGCCCTTGAAGTATGGCAGTTTTAAGCCTGGGGATTACACATCTCCATCATGGTTTGTAACCTGTGATGGACTTTTCCTTCAGGAATCTGTCCAACCCCCTTTTGAAGGCATCCAGGCCAGATGCCATCACCACATCCTGTGGCAGGGAGTTCCACAAACTACCAACGTGCTGGGAGAAAAATATTTTTTTGTTTGTTCTTACTCTCCCAGCCCTTAATTTGAGTGGTTGTCCCCTAGTTCTGGTATTCCCTCTATCCACTTTACTCATGCCCTGCATTATTTTGTATGTCTCAATTATATCCCCCCTCAGACACCTTTTTCCAGACTAAAGAGCCCGAAATGTTTTAGCCTTTCCTAATAAGGGAGGTGCCCCAGCCCAGTAATCATTTTAGTCGCTCTCTTCTTCACCTTTTCCAGTTCCCCTATGTCTTTCTTGAGATGCGGTGACCAGAATTGTACACAATACTCCAGGTGCGGCCTTACTATTGTTTTGTATAATGGCATTATAATGTTGGCTGTTTTATTTTCAATCCCCTTTTTGATAATCCCTAGCATGGAATTGGACTTCTTCACCGCTGCCATACATTGGGTAATGAAGCTTTCCCACAACACACCAAGATCTCTTTCCTGATCTGTCACGGATAACTCAGAGCCCATGAGTTGATAGATAAATCTTTGGTTTTTTGCCCCAATATGCATTACTTTACATTTGGCTACATTAAATCACATTTGCCATTTGGCAGCCCATTTCCCCAGTTTGGAGAGATCCTTCTGGAGCTCTTCACAATCTTCTCTGGTTTTTACCACACGGAAAAGTTTTGTGTCATCCGCAAACTTTGCCACCTCACTGTTTATCCCTGTCTCCGGGTCATTTATGAACAGATTGAAAAGCACCGGTCCCAGGACAGATCCCTGGGGCACACCCCTTTTGACTTCTCTCCATTGTGATAATTTCCCATTGACACCTACTCTTTGTTTCCTGGATCTCAACCAGTTCTCAATCCATAAGAAGACCTGCCCTCTTATCCCCTGACTGTTGCATTTTTCTCAGCAGCCTCTGGTGAGGGACTGTGTCAAAAGCCTTCTGAAAATCCAGATAGACTATATCCACCAGTTCACACAAATCCACATGCCTGTGGACCTTTTCAAAAAATTCTAAAAGATTTGTTAGACAAGACTTACCCTTACAGAAGCAATGCTGATTTTCTATCAGCAAGGTTTGTTCTTCTATGTGTTTTAAGATTTTCTCTTAGATGAGGCTTTCCACCATCTTCCCTGGGACAGATGTAAGGCTAACTGGCCTGTAGTTTTCCGGGTCCCCCCTCCTTCCTTTTTTAAAAATTTGTCTGACATCTGCTATCCTCCAGTCCTCCGGCACTGTGGCCGTTTGAAGAGACAAGGAAAAGAGGACGACAGAGAATGAGATGCTTGGACGGTGTCATCGATGCAACCAATATGGATTTGACCAAACTCTGGGAGGCAGTGGAAGATAGGAAGGCCTGGCGAGCTCTGGTCCATGGGGTCACAAAGAGTCGGACACGACTGAACAACAAAAAATCATATCCTCCCCCAGCCTTCTCTTTGAAAGGCTAAACATCCCTAGTTCCTTAAGCTATTCCTCACAATACAGTTCCTCCAGACCTTCAACCATCCTGGTCGCCCTCCTCTGCACCTGCTCGAGGTTGTCAACAACCTTTTAATATTGAGGCCCACAGAACTGGACCCAGTACTACAGGTGGGGTCTGACCAGACCAGAATAGAATGGGACTATCACTTCCCTTGATCTAGACATGATGCTTCTGTTGATGCAACCAAGAATCGTGTTGGCTTTCTTGGCCGCCCCCCATCACACTGCTGACTCATGTTCAATTTGTGTTCTACCAAGACTCCCAGATCCCTTTCATAGGTACTATTTTCCAGCAATTCATTCTTTTTACCTAGAGGTAGCACCCTACATTTCCCTCTGTTGACCTCCGTTCTGTTAGCTTTGGTCCAGCACTCTAATCTGTCAAGATCCTTTTGGATTTTCATCCTATCCTCTAAGGAATTGGCAACCCCTCCCAATTTGGTATCATCTGCAAATTTAATTAGCATACTCCCTATTCCTTCCTCCAAGTCATTATTAAAGATATTCAACAGCACTGGACCCAGAACAGAACCCTGGGGCACCCCAAGGCGAGAAGGAGGGAAGGCCAGGAATCAAAAGAAAGGCAAACACCTCACTTTGGGAATAATGAGAAACAGGAGGAGGGGAAGAGGCAGGCGAAGAACCTTCCTAGTAGCCCAGTTAGCACTAAGGGGGGGGGGATAGGAAGAGAGACCAACCCACAAACTCAAAGGAACCAGTTATGATCCTTTAATGATTCTTGGGTTCCCCTTGGACCCCCCCCCACTTTGCTTCTGGTTTCCTCAGTCACTCCCTCCAAGGACATTTTGATGGCTGAACTGGGAGAGGAGGGGTGTAAGAGGTGGGGAGCGGTGGGAGAATCAATGGACCCCCCCCAAAAAAGCCCTCTTCCCGATCCCTCTCCCAAAGGCCCTCCCTGGTGACCTGGAGGACGAAGGACACCCCCCAACCCCCCCCCCAGGGTTCAGTTTCTGCCCCCCTGGCTGCCCCTGCCCCCAGACCGTTCCTGTTGGAGGGTTCAGGCAGGAACAAGCCTCAGCAGAGGAGCTGCTTTTTTAGCTCGGGAGTAACGGGACCCCCCCCCGTTTCCAGTCCAGTTCCTTTCCTCCTCCTTCTCCTCCCTCATGGAAAAGTAACGCCCGTTCCCTTTCAGACCAACGCCCCAGCTCTCATGGGGGAGGGGGGCTGGGAGGGCCAACACGGGGCCCACACGATGGAGGGGGGGCTTTTCCAACCTCTTCTGTTCCTTCCCTCCCTCCTCCTTCCACTCCATCACCCAGAATCCCCCCCAGCAAGCCAGCACTGACCATGGGAGTTGTAGTCCAAAGAGACGATTCTCCCGCCGGAAAACCTGGGAAAATTGATATCTAGATGTAAAAAGCCTAAAGGAGGCGAAATTCTCTCACCCCTGCCCGGCCATGCCTGGCGATGGGAGTTGTAGTCCAGAAGAGGCGGTGGCGCGCTTCTCCCTTCCCATCCAGAGGCGGGAAAGAGGACGAGGAGGAGGACCAATTTCGCCTCCCCAGCCCTTATTTCCTGCCTCTCTAGGAATCTCGCCCAGCTCAGCTGCTTTTAACCCTCTCCCAGCCATGTCTCTTTTTGGGATGGGGGTGTCTTTGGGGTTTGCACGTGTTTGAATTCCTGCAAGAAAGGAAGCCAAGCCCTTGCAAATGCTGGAAACATAATCCGGTGCCCCATCATTCCGCTTGGCTGACTGATTTCGGAGTGGATGTGAACCTAAGAAGTAATCAATAAAACACTCTCCTGCCTTAAAAGCTTCTTGGGATTTAGACAGTGTGACCCATTTATAAAAAGCCCTCTAAAAAAGAGACCAGGATTTGGAATCATCGCTGGGTCGGAAGGGACCTTGGAGGTCTCAGGTGTTTTCGGCCAAGTTATCCATGTTCGTCTGCCCCCATCATTCCGCTGGGCTGACTGATTTCGGAGTGGATGTGAACAGGTGTAGCACCCTTTTCCCACAATAATTCATATGCAGACGTTGAGCCATTCTGGAAGGCAGGAAAGCACCCAGTCGGTCAGCTTTGCTGGTGAAATTAAGACCACCCTTAATACACGTGTCCTGGCTGGGGAAGTCCCGATAGTGTGGCTTGGAAGCCAGAGGAGGCATTTTAGGGACGGGCAAGTCACCACCACCAGCAACACCCGGCGTAAAAAGAAAAAAGAATAGGCAGGTATTGAGACAAGCAGTGAGAATCCACAGAGCGGCCATGTCAAGTGAGGGCAGGTGGTACGGATTAAAAGTACGACATCTAAACGGGCTCTTATTGGAAAGAAAATCTTGTAATGAATAAGTCAAAAGGGCTGGATTTTTTTCTCCCGCCGGACTCTGTCAAGAAGTCCAGTTGCCAGGACTCCGCTTCTACATCCCGTCCAAGTGTCACCAGCGCCCGTATTCAAAATGGCCGCATCGCCTTCGCTTCCCATTTTTTGGAAGTGGAGAAAATGGCGACGCAGAGGAAGTTGCCCTCATCCGACATGGCGACCTCAGCGTCGCCCCTTTCCTGCCTTCTCCCTTCTCAGGGCACTGCCTTGGCAATCTCTCTCCATCTTTCTCTGGCGGTCATGGCGCAGTGGTCAAATGCCTGTACTGCAGCTAAAACTGTGCTCACGGCCTGGGGGTTCAATCCCCAATAGCAGGCTCAAGGTTCACTCAGCCTTCCATCCATCCGAGGTTGGTAAAATGAGTACCCAGGTTGCTGGGGGGGGGCAATGTGTAGCCTGCACACTGTAATTAAAAAATTGTAAACCGCCCAGAGAGTACTTGTAGTGGTATGGGGCGGTATATAAGCAGAAGCAGAACACTTTACTTCCCATCCGTTTTGTCTCTGTTAGTGTTGTGCTTAGGAGCGGTTAAAAAAAGAATGTTACTTCACGTTTGTCACGCAAGTACTGATGTTTGTCTTGACCACACACCCCGGAATGGGTGCTGCTAAGCGGAACAGTCCTGTCCCTGGTGCTGGGGTTTAGGGTTTTCCCTTGTCACTCTTTGCTCCCGCTTTCTGTTCCAAGAAAAGACACTGTATAGTAACAATTGTAAGACCACAAAACGTTCGCTTCTCTTAGAAATCTGTGTCCGTTTTTTTTTAAATTTTGACTTTTCAGATGCAAAATATCAAAAAAGAATTTTTAAGCACCCTAAAAAAAGGAAAATGGAAGCTAGACAAGGTGGGTTTTGGGTGGGGGGAGAAAGGGGTAGGGGGATGAATGCAGGGTGTGGGTGTGGATGGGTGTGGCAATGCTGTTTGCTGGAAAGAGGGGTCTAGGAGGACAGCCTAATGCAGCTCCCGCCCAGCGGAGTGAAACGCATACATATTGACTTGCAAAGGCCCTGCCCGGTTCATTTGCAAAGCGCTGGAGTCCGAGGGCGAGCCCGGTCCATGGAACCCAGTGCCCCTTTGTAAGAGGAGCCTTGCTGAGGACTAGCAGGATGCTCAGGCTGTGAGGTGGCATGCGTTTCCAAGGCTTCAAGCAGTCAGGCAGCGCGAGAAGTCGGGTGTAAAAAAGAAGCAGAACAGCTAGAAACAGAGGCCAGGGTGGGACATCTGGCCCTTCCTCACCCGTCTTCCTCCTCCTGCCCACCTCCCCTCCCCGTCTCTGGCTTCCCTCCCTTCTCCAAGGTTCCTCCGGCCCGTCTTTAGAGGATGCCATCGGCTGCTTCCTGATCGCTTCCGCCCTCTTTGGATTCCTGCAGGGCTTTCTCAGTGGCCCCGTCTCCCTCTGCATCCCATAATAAGTTCCTTGCTGACTTGTTTCTCTGTTGTTTCTTTGTCTTTA
The DNA here is from genome assembly GCA_037367245.1 of Phrynocephalus guinanensis. NCBI lineage: Eukaryota > Metazoa > Chordata > Lepidosauria > Squamata > Agamidae > Phrynocephalus > Phrynocephalus guinanensis. Next base: position 4,716,249 of record CM074744.1, on the reverse strand, counting down.
GCTTTTCCAGGGTCTGGAGGGAAAGCCAAGTCAGAGGTAAAGAGTCCCAAGGGCCTTGCGAGGCTCCCGCCCGGAGGTGATTCCTCCTGTATTTTGGCAAGGGATCGTGTTTTGAACTAGCTCAAGAAACACCGGATCACAAGGGGAGGTTGTGTGTGTGTGTGTGGGGGGGGGGAACAGAGCAGTGGGCCATCCCAGAAGAACAAGGGATCAGTCTGAGACCTAGACCCGGCGGAAGAACCTGGTCATTCCTTACATGGCTGGAGTGTCGGAGAAGCTTAAAAGGATTTTTGGCAAACACCACATCCCTGTTTATTTCAAATTTCAAACCCACAAATTTCAAACCCCTTGGCAAACTCTCTCACAAGGGGAGGTGGGGGGGGACAGCCTCTGTGGTAATCCAGGGAAAGGCACGAGACGCAGAGGCCTTGAAAAGTGGGGTCCTGGGACGTGGCCCGGGACACCTCTCTCGGGTTTTCATGCCAGCGATGGAAATCCAGGCGCAACGAAGGAAACCAGCCCAGCAGCCCAGATGCTGGCCAGCCAGGGAGGAGATGGCGAGAAAGCCCGCTGGGTTCCCTCCCAAGAGTCTCGGGTGCATCTTAATGATCAGCAGATCAGCAGGAATGGAAGAGAAGCGGTGCGGTGTTGTGGACAGAGAGAGGCAGGCTAGGGCTCCGGAGACCTGGGTTCGAAATCTCTGCTTCGCCACAGGAACTGATGGGTGGACGGGTGAGTGGGTGGCACTGCAAGGGGTGGGAGGCTTTGGGGAGGGGGGAGTGTTCAGCTTGAGCCGCTGTTTGGAAAATTTTAAAAATTCCCTGGATATTTTCAGTTGCAAAGTTAGCAAGTACTTGTTGGATAAATCCAGCCAAGCTGTGAATTTCAAGGGGGTAGGAGTCAAAACCCTATATTTCCAAGCTGATTCCCCCCCATTGATGGAGGAGATAAGGCCTAGGAGGGGATTCTGCCTTCCGCTACTCTCTACCCCTTTTCACTTACAATGAGATCTAGGGGTCAGAACCACAATTTTCTGGCTGGAGGTTAACTCCTGCGAAAGCTCTCATTCCTGGGGTGTGGCGTTGGCAAAGTTAAAGTCCCAGAATGACACACACACACCCTGGGGGTACGTTTGTAGCCCCACTCCCAGGCCTGTCTTTTTTGTCTGCTGTAGACTGTAAGCTCCTTGAGGACAGAGCCCTCAACCTGATATGTATGTGTGTGTCTGTCTGTCTCTGTGTTTTGTGCAGCATCTGGCACAATGCAGATAATACATTTTTGACTGAATCGGGTGTTCACTGAACGGATCTATCTGAGGTACATTCGTGGGGAAGGGTTGTTTCTGGCTTAAGAGCCACTGGACACAGAATAGTGACCATCAAAGATGGGAAGGGCCTCCTGTTTCTTCTTCTCTCTCACACACACAGGTTGCCAGCTGATGCATAGCTTTTTCTGAGTCACTCTTCACACCTGGCTGTGCAGGACATTGTGGCCGCTGTGGCTTTTCACGGTCCAGTGACAGACATGGTTGTCGTGAGGGCCCAGAAAATGTGCAGGTGGAAAAGGGGACCCTTTAAAGTCTTGCTGTGGGCCAGGATTAAGCCATCAAATTCCATAGGCCTTGCTTCTGCGTAGCAGGTACATGGGTACAAGGAGAATGGGACAGGAATGGCTCAAACAAGAGTTACAGCTTGCCTAAAGGCGGCTGTGAATTGGTGAGGGAGTTAAATTCGTTTAATCCTTTCTGTATTTAAATGTGTGCCCTGCCATGGTTAGGTAGTTAATTGTGATTCTTTCCTTCGACTTCAGAGGGGAAAGCCACCCCCTTCCTGTATTTCGAGCTGAAAATAAACAAACGATTATTGGATCTCTGCTTGTCTCCCGGGTGCTCCTGCCTAGGAGAAGGTAGGTGATGCTTTAATCCAGGCCTCCCCTGAAACCCTTCTGACTTCTAAACAATTCATTTAAAATATTTAAAATTCTGTTACACATCTACATTTACTTGTTTGTTTATATTGAATATTTTTACCCCACCTTTCTCCTTGGCAAGGACCCAAGGTGGCTTACATTAATGAGGGACAATATACAGTCCAGAACATTTAAGATATATGTTATGAACAGGGAATTAGAAGAGCCATCTTAGATTAGAGCTACAAAGACATACAAGAAGAAAATCAAAGTCCATTATGAGGGGTGGAAAGTAACATGCAGCGCAGAGAGAAACTGCTTGTTCCCTGAGCTCCTTGTGCTCTAACGATGCCAGCCAATTATTCTGGCAAAAGTTCAGGAATAAAAACCTCAAGAACATGGTCAAATGGCACAGAAAACTTGGAACAGCTATAAAATGGAAAACACTGGTGTTCTTAGGAAACAGTCAATACCATCATGTATGTTAATCCATATAAAGTCACGTAGTAGGAAGTCCCTCATTCAGGGAATGTTTGCCTGAAAAGGAAGGTCTTTGCCTGCTTCCGGAAAGATAGCAGAGACGAGGCAGTCCTGGCCTCCAGCGGGAGGGAATTCCAAAGTCTGGGAGCAGCAACAGAGAAGGCCCTTTCATGTGTTCTTCTGAGACGCTCCTGTGAAGGGGGCGGGATGGAGAGAAAGGCTTCTCCTGATGACCTTAGCACCCGAGCCAATTCATACTGTGAGATTCGATACTTCAGACAGCTAGGAGGTCATATGTTCCTTTGTAGGTCAAGGTCAGCACCTTAAATTGTGTCCGGTAGGTGACTGGCAGCCAGTGGAACTGCTTTAGTAAGGGGTGTCACGTGATCTCTGTAATTAACCACATTCAGCAATCTGGCTGCTGCGTTCTGGACCCATGGAAGTTCTGGACCCCACATAGAGTGCATTACAGTAGTCCAGCCGGGGGGTCACTATGGCATGTGTCACCATGGCCAGAGGAGGTTTCTCTGCTCTGCTCCTTACAACAATACAGAAACAGATCACACTAAAATAAAAGCCATTCAAAGCAATTACAGAGAACAACCCAAAATGTGGAGGGGATGAAACAGGAACAGAGAGAAAAGGGGATTTTCACCAGATCACCTCAGGAAGGAGTCCCGCCAGGAGGAGAAAGGGGGACTTCTGCCCTGCCGGGGATTATCAGATGTGTTCTCTGTCCGAACATTTTCCCACACTCCAGTTACCTGGAAGGCTTCTTCCCTGTGAGGAGTATGTCTTATCTAAGAAGGTTTGTGAGGCAACTGAAAATATTTCCACACTCTAGACTGTTCAATAGCTTCTCAAATGTGTGGGTCCTAAGGTGTGTAGAAAGACAAGTAGAACGACAGAAATTCACTCCTCAGTCCTGAAATTCAAACGGCTTCTTTCCTGTGTGGGTTCTGTGATGCTTAGCAAGGCTTCCAGATTGACTGAACCTCTTTCCACACTCCAGACATTCAAATGGCTTCTCACCTGTGTGGGTCCTGTGATGGAAAGCAAGGCTTCTAGAATCACTTAACCTCTTCCCACACTCCAGACATTCAAAGGGCTTCTCGCCTGTGTGATGGGTAGCAAGCTTTGAAGCCTGACTGAACCTCTTGCCACACTGCAGACATTCAAATGCCTTGTCTCCTGTGTGGGTTCTGTGATGCTTATCAAGGCTTCTAGCTTGACTGAATCTCTTTCCACACTCCAGACATTCAAATGGCTTCTCGCCTGTGTGGGTCCTTTTATGGGTAGCAAGGTTTGAAGCCTGACTGAACTTTTTTCCACATTCCCAACATTGAAATGGCTTCTCGCCTGTGTGGGTCCTGTGATGGCTAGCAAGGTTTTGAGAACGACTTAACCTCTTTCCACATTCCAGACATTGAAATGGCTTCTCGTCTGTGTGGGTCCTGTGATGTCTAGCAAGGTTTCCAGAATGACTGAACCTCTTGCCACACTCCAGACATTCAAATGGCTTCTCGCCTGTGTACGTTCTCAAATGTCTAGTTAGGTCTTTCGAAGAACTAAACCTCTTTCCACATTCCAGACATTCAAATGGCTTTTCGCCTGTGTGGGTCCTGTGATGTGTAGTGAGGTTTGAAGCCTTACTGAACTTCTTTCCACATTCCAGACATTCAAATGACTTCTCTCCTGTGTGTGTTCTCAGGTGTGTAGTCAGATCTTTAGAACTAAATGTCTTTCCACATTCCAGACATTCAAATGGCTTTTTTCACCTGTGTGGGTCCTTTTATGGGTAGCAAGGTTTGAAGCCTGACTGAACTTTTTTCCACATTCAAGACATTCAAATGGCTTCTCGCCTGTGTGGGTCCTGTGATGGCTAGCAAGGTTTTCAGAACGACTGAACCTCTTTCCACATTCCAGACATTGAAATGGCTTCTCTCCTGTGTGGGTCCTATGATGCCTAGCAAGGTTTTGAGAATGACTGAATCTCTTTCCACAATCCAGACATTCAAATGGCTTCTCACCTGTATGTGTCCTCAGGTGTGTAGTTAGGTCTCTAGAACAACTAAGCCTCTTTCCACAGTCCAGACATTCAAATGCTTTCTCTCCTTGGCGAATTTTCCTATGGAAATGAAGTTTTGATCTGCTAGTAAAAGATCTTCCATTCATGGTGTGCTCATCATTCCTTTCCTCTCCTTTCAATAGTTGCTGAACCTTCTGGTCTTTCCCCTGACAAGTAATAGATTTGTCCATCTTTTCGTTTATATGTTTTCCTCTAAGCTTCTTCGTTCTGGTTTGATTCTCAGCACCCTCTTTTGCATCTCAACATTCAGCCTTTTCCTCTGGCGCTTGGTGTTCTCCGTTTTGATTTCTTCTGTACCGGAACTTACCTGCTAAAAACAGGCAAGACATAAGTGACCACAGAAAACAAAATGTCAGATCAAGTAACAGACCCAACAAACTGCCATGGAGGGTGTAGGGGAATGAAACCCAGCTCTAGGGGGGGTCCCACCTCCACCAACATCAGTGAGGAGGCCAATTTTGGCATCAATGAAGATGCTGAGGAAACCCAGGGGATTTATCACACTCATCCGGTAACAGTCTGTGAGGGAAATTTGTGGTGGGAAAACCCAGGTGGGTTCCAGCACACGAAATAAATGCAAATTATTCCATAGCTTTTATATGGTTTTCTATCATTTTGGATCTAACTCACACAAAGTTGCACTGGGTCTTCCCTCATCTTCCAAAGGAATTTATGGTGCTTCTGGTTACCTTCAAAGCAACCACTCAGGTGGTCCTGGTTATTTGTAAGGAACATTGCTTCTTATCCCCAGGAAATACCAGATACATATCTATAGTTTGAAATACAGAGAGCTTCACAGTAATATCCGTGAAGAATCCTGGGATCATTATCACTCCACGTCAGGCAATGATGATCATTAGTGTAGAAAGGAGAAGAAGAGCCCTTCCTGAGTGCTGCCCTCGTCTTTGAAGGATCATAGAATCATAGAGTTGGAGGAGACCTCAAGGGCCATCGAGTCCAACCCCCTGCCATTCAGGAACCCCATCACAATATTTCCAACAGATGGCCATCCTGCCTCTGCTTAAAAACCTCCAAAGAAGGAGACTGCACTGCCCTCCGTGACAGCTTATTCCACTGTCACACAGCTCCAACTGTCATGAAGTTCTTCCTAATCTTCAAGTGGAACCTCTTTTCCTGTAGTTTGAAACCACTGCCCCAAGTCCTAGTCTCTGAAGCCATGGAAAACAAACCTTTTTCTTCTTTAATATGACATCCTTTCAAAGATTTAAACATAGCTATCATATCCCCTTCCCTTAGGCTGAAAATGGGGGCACATTGCTACTTTTGTGTCCCAGTTGATCAGTGAGGCTACAAAATAAAACAGGCTGAACTGCACTTTCATCATTGTAACGCTAATTACACTGATTACAATGAGGCCTGTAATAAGACTTCCTGGGGTAGGAACTGGCAAGTCAACCCAGTATCCCTGACAAGAAAATTCCATGGACAGAAACAAAAGGCGAAAAGATATGACGCTGGGAGATGAGCCCCTCAGGTCGGAAGGTGTGCAACATGCTACTGAAGAAGAGTGGAGGACACATACAAGTAGCTCCAGAGCTAATGAAGTGGCTGGGCCAAAGCTGAAAGGACGCTCAGCTGCAGAGATGCCTGGAAGAGAAAGGAAACTCCGATGCTGCAAAGAAATATACTGCATAGGAACCTGGAATGTGAGATCTATGAACCAGAGTAAGCTGGATGTGGTCACTGGTCAAATGTGAGATGGAAAGAATAAACATTAACATCTTGGGCATCAGCGAACTTAAATGGATGGGTATGGGCGAATTCAGTTCAGTGTCAGGCCCCTGCCAGAATCAGACCCAGATACTGAAGGGTTAAGGGCTCGGGAAATCCTAGATGCAGATCCTTCTGCAACTGATAGTGATTCATCTGTATCAAGAGAGGCCTCTCCTCCAAGGAAAGCTGTTAGAAAGCAAAGACTCACAGCCAGGCAGAGAAGGGATAGACTGCTAGAAACTCAGAGGCGTTTACATTCTGAGAGCACAGAGTATTGACAGAGTTGGGGTTAGAGAGATGGGCATTGCTCTCTTGGAGCCAAGTGAAGAATAGATTTAAGGAACTAGATTTGATGGACAGAACACCTGAAGAACTATGGATGGAGGCTTGTAACATTGTACAGGAGGCTTCAATGAAAACTATTCCAAAGAAAAGAAAATGCAAAAAAGCAAAGTGGTTTTACAAATAGCGGAGGAGAGAAGGGATGCAAAATGCAAGGCAGAAACGGAAAGATACAGAAAATTGAATGCAGACTTCCAAAGAATAGCAAGGAGAGACAGGGCAGGCTTCTTGAACAAACAGTGCAAAGAAATAGAGGAAAACAACTGAAAAGGAAAACCCAGAGATCTATTCAAGAAAATTGAAGATATTAAAGGGGCATTTCGTGCAAAGATGGATATGATAAAGGACAAAAATGGTAGGGACCTAACTAAAGCAGAAGAGATCAAGAAGAGATGGTAAGAATATACAGAGGAATTATATCAGAAAGATCTGGATGTCCCTGATAACCAAGATAGTGTAGTTGCTGACCTGGCGCGAGACATCCCGGAAAGTGAAATCAAGTGGGCCTTAGAAAGCATTGCAAACAACAAGGCCAGTGGAGGTGACAGCATTCCAATTGAATTCTTTAAAATCTTAAAAGAGGATGCTGTGAAGGTGCTGCATGCAATATGCCAGCAAATTTGGAAACACAGCAGCGGCCGGAGGACTGGAAAAGATTGGTCTACATCCCAATCCCAAAGAAAGGCAACGCCAAATAATGCTCCAACTATCGCACAATTGCACTCATTTCACACGCTAGCAAGGTTATGCTCAAAATTCTACAAGGCAGGCTTCACCAGTATGTGGACAGACAACTTCCAGAAGTGCAAGCTGGATTTCGAAGGGGCAGAGGAACTAGAGATCAAATCGCCAACAAGCGATGGATTATGGAGAAAGCCAGAGAGTTCTAGAAAAACATCTACTTCTGCTTCATTGACTATGCCAAAGCCTTTGACTGTGTGGACCACAACAAACTATGGCAAGTCCTTAAAGGAATGAGAGTGCCTGACCACCTTATCTGTCTCCTAAGAAATCTATATATGGGACAAGCAGCAACTGTCAGAACTGGATATGGAACAACTGACAGGTTTAAAATTGGGAAAGGAGTACGACAAGGCTGTATACTGTCACCTTGCTTATTTAACTTAAACGCAGAGTACATAAGAACACAAGAACATAAGAAGAGCCATGATGGATCATGCCAATGGACCATCTAGTCCAGCTTCCTGTATCTCACAGTGGCCCCACCAGGTGCGTCTGGGAGCGCACGAGACTAGATATCTGTCTCCTGATACCACTTCCCTGCATCTGGCCCTAGAAGTAGCCCGGTTTTAAGCCTGGCGATTACACATCTCCATCATGGTTTGTAGCCTGTGATGGACTTTTCCTCCAGGAATCTGTCCAATCCCCTTTTGAAGGCATCCAGGCCAGATGCCATCACCACATCCTGTGGCAGGGAGTTCCACAGACTAACAACGCGCTGGGTGAAAAATATTTCCTTTTGTCTGTTATTACTCTCCCAGCCCTCAATTTGAGTGTGTCCCCTAGTTCTGGTATTTTGTGAAAGGGAGAAGAGCTTCCCTCTATCCACTTTACTCATGCCCTGCATAATTTTGTACGTCTCAATCATATCCCCCCTCAGGTGCCTTTTTTCCAGACTAAAGAGCCCCAAATGTCTTAGCCTTTCCTCATAAGGGAGGTGCCCCAGCCCAGTAATCATTTTAGTTTCTCTGTTCTGCACCTTTTCCAGTTCCACTATGTCTTTCTTGAGATGCGGTGACCAGAATTGTACACAATACTCCAGGTGCGGCCTTACTATTGTTTTGTATAATGGCATTATAATGTTGGCTGTTTTATTTTCAATCCCCTTTTTGATAATCCCTAGCATGGAATTGGCCTTCATCACTGCTGCCACACATTGGGGTGACACCTTCATGGAGCTGTCCACCAACACACCAAGATCTCTTTCCTGATCCGTCACAGATAACTCAGAGCCCATCAGTTGATAGATAAAAGTTTTGATTTTTTGCCCCAATATGCATTACTTTACATTTGGCTACATTAAATTGCATTTGCCATTTTGCAGCCCACTCCCCCAGTTTGGAGAGATCCTTCTGGAGTTCTTCACAATCTTCTCTGGTTTTTACCACAAGGAAAAGTTTTGTGTCATCTGCAAACTTCGCCACCTCACTGCTTATCCCTGTCTCCAGGTCATTTATGAACAGACTGAAAAGCACCGGTCCCAGGACAGATCCCTGGAGCACACCGCTTTTCACCTCTCTCCATTGTGAAAATTTCCCATTGACACCTACTCTTTGTTTCCTGGATCTCAACCAGTTCTCAATCCATAAGAGGACCTGCCCTCTTATCCCCTGACTGTGCAATTTTCTCAGCAGCCTCTGGTGAGGGACTGTGTCAAAAGCCTTCTCTAAATCCAGATAGACTATATCCACCGGTTCACACAAATCCACATGCCTGTGGACCTTTTCAAAAAATTCTAAAAGATTTGTTAGACAAGACTTACCCTTACAGAAGCAATGCTGATTTTCTCTCAGCAAGGTTTGTTCTTCTATGTGTTTTAAGATTTTTTCTTGGATGAGGCTTTCCACCATCTTCCCTGGGACAGATGTAAGGCTAACTGGCCTATAGTTTCCTGGGTCCCCCCTCCTTCCTTTCTTAAAAAATTGGTGTGACATTTGCTATCCTCCAGTCCTCCGGCACTCTGGCCGTTTGAAGAGACAAGTTGCATATTACCATTAAGAGATCTGCAATTTCATTTCTCAGTTCCCTAATAACCCTTGGGTGGATGCCATCTGGTCCGGTGATTTGTTAATCTTCAATTTATCAATTAGTCCTAAAAACGTCCTCTCTTTTAACCTGTATTTGATTTAATTCTTTAGTGAAGAGCGGCCATTTAGGCAGCGGAATCTGCTCACGGTCCTGTGTCGTGAAGACAGATGCCAAGAACTCATTTAATTTCTCTGCAATTTCTAAGTCCTCCTTAACCTCCCCGTTTCCTCCCTCACCATCCAGAGGGCCAACTGGTTCTCTGGCAGGTTTTCTACTTCTAACATATTTAAAGAAGCTTTTATTATTACCCTTTATATTGCTAGCTACGCGTTCCTCAAAATCTTTCTTTGCCTCTCTTATCATCTTCTTACATTTCTTTTTGCCAGAGTTTGTGTTCCTTTTTATTTTCCTCATTTGGGGAGGATTTCCATTTATAGAAAGAGCTTTCCTTGCACTTTAGAGCCTTTCGAACTCCACTCGTTAACCATGCTGGCGCCCTCTTGGACTTAGAGGAGCTCTTCTTTCTTTGTGGTAGGCACTTCTGCTGTGCCTCTATTACCGTGGTTTTAAACAGGCTCCATGCACTCTGAAGAGATTGGATTCTTCTAACCTTCCCCTTCAATTTCTTTCTAACTAGTTTCCTCATCTGAGGGAAGTTTTCCCTTTGGAAATCAAGGGTTTTTATGTCTGATTTGCTTGACACTCTTCCTCCAACATGCATGGCAAAGGAGATTGCAGCATGGTCACAGCTCCCCAGAGGCTCAGTGACATTCACATCCCTGATCAAGTCCTGAGTATCACATACTATTAGATCCAGAGTTGCCTTTTCTCAGGTGGGCTCCGTGACAAGTTGCTCTAAGGCACAGTCATTCAGCAAGTCGAGAAACCCGGTTTCTCTTTCTTGCCCGGAGCTCGCATTGGCCCAGTCAATGTGAGGATAATTGAAGTCCCCCATGATTACTATCCTATCCCTCTTAGACACCTCCATGATTTCTCTCCTCATTTCAAGGCCCCCCTCAAGTTTTTGACCTGGTACATCATGCGAAAGGCAGGTCTGGATGAATCACAAGCTGAAATTAAGATTGCCGGAAGAAATATCAACAACCTCAGATATGCAGATGATACTACTCTGATAGCAGAAAGTGAGGAGGAATTAAAGAACCTCTTAATGAGGGTGAAAGAGGAGAGCGAAAAAACTGGGCTGAAGTTCAACACCAAAAAATTTAAGATCATGGCCACCGGTCCCATCACCTCCTGGCAAATAGAAGGGGAAGAAATGGAGGCAATGACTGAGTTTATTTTCTTGGGCTCCTTGATCACTGCAGATGGCGACTGCAGTAACGAAATTAAAAGAAGCCTGCTTCTTGGGAGGAAAGCAATGGCAAACCTAGGTAGCATCCTAAAGAGCAGAGATATCACCTTGCCAACTAAGGTCAGGATAGTCAAAACTATGGTTTTTCCTATAGGGTTGTATGGAAGTGAGAGCTGGACTATAAAGAAGGTTGATCACCGCAGAATAGATCCTTTTGAGCTGTAGTGCTGGAGGAGAGTCCCCTGGACTGCAAGGAGAACAAACTTATCCATCCTGAGAGAAATCAACCCCGAATGTTCACTGGAAGGACAGATTTTGAAGCTGAGGCTCCAGTACTTTGGCCACCTCATCAGGAGAGAGGACTCCTGGGAAAAGTCCCTGATGCTGGGAAAGATTGAAGGCAAAAGGAAAAGAGGACGGCAGAGAATGAGATGCTTGGATGGTGTCATTGATGCAACCAATATGGATTTGACCAAACTCCGGGAGGCAGTGGAAGATAGGAAGGCCTGGCGAGCTCTGGTCCATGGGGTCACGAAGAGTCGGATACGACTGAACAACAAAAAATCATATCCTCCCTCAGCCTTCTTTTTGAAAGGCTAAACATTCCCAGTTCCTTAAGCTATCCCTCATAAGACATTTCCTCCAGACCTTCAACCATCCTGGTTTCCCTCCTCTGCACCTTCTCGAGGTTGTCAACAACCTTTTAAAATTGAGGCGCACAGAACTGGACACAGTACTCCAGGTGGGGTCTGACCAGACCAGAATAGAGTGGTACTATCACTTCCCTTGATCTAGACATGATGCTTCTGTTGATGCAACCAATAATCACATTGGCTTTCTTGACCGCCCCATTACACTGCTGACTCATGTTCAATTTGTGTTCTACCAAGACTCCCAGATCTCTTTCACAGGTACTAATTTCCACCAATTCATTCTTTTTACCTAGAGGTAGCATCCAACATTTCCCTCTTTTGAACTCCATTCTGTTAGCTTTGGCCCAGCACTCTAATCTGTCAAGATCCTTTTGGATTTTCATCCTATCCTCTAAGGAATTGGCAACCCCTCCCATTTTGGTATCATCTGCAAATTTAATTAGCATGCTACCTATTCCTTCCTTAATAAAGATATTGAACAGCACTGGAGCAAGAACAGAACCCTGGAGCACCCCAAGAGGAGAAGGAGGGAAGGCCAGGAACCAAAGGAAAGGCAAACATCCCTGATTGGGAATAATGAGAAATTGGGCGGGGGGGGGGGTCAGGAGGAGGGGAAGAGGCAGGTGAGGAACCTTCCTAGTAGCACAGTAAGCACTAAAAGGGGGGGGGGGGAGTAGAAATAGATACCGTCCAGCAAACTCAAAGAAACCAGTTATGATCCCTTAATGACTCTTGGGTTCACCTTGGACCCCCCCAACTTGCTTCTGGTTTCCCCAGTCACTCCCTCCAAGGACATTTTGAGGGCTGAACTGGGCGAGGGGTGTAAGAGATGGGGGCCAGTGGGAGAATCAATGGAACCCCCCCCCCCCAAAAAGCCCTCTTTCCGATCCCTTTTCCAAAGGCCCTCCCTGGTGATCTGGAGGATGAAGGACACCCCCAAAACCCCCAGGGATCAGTTTTTGTCCCCCCTGGCTGCCCCCCCAGGCCCTTCCTGTTGCAGGGTTCCCTTGATGGACCCCATTCAGGCAGGAACAAACCTCAGCAGAGGCGCTGCTTTTTTTAGCTCGGGAGTAATGGGACCCCCCCCGTTTCCAGTCCAATTCCTTTCCTCCTCCTTCTCCTCCCTCAGGGAAAAGTAACGCCCGTTCCTTTTCAGACCAACGACCCAGCTCTCATTGGGGGGGGCTGGGAGGGCCAACACGGGGCCCACAGGATGGAGGGGGGGGCTTTTCCAACCTCTTCTGTTCCTTCCCTCCCTCCTCCCTCCACTCCATAACCCAGAATCCCCCCCAAAGCAAGCCAGCAATGACCATGGGGGTTGTAGTCCAAAGCGAGGACTCTCCTGACAGAAAGCCTGGGAAAATTGATATCTAGATGTAAAAAGCCTAAAGGGGGCGAAATATTCTCACCCCTGCCCGGCCATGCCTGGCGATGGGAGTTGTAGTCCAGAAGAGGCGGTGGCGCGCTTCTCCCTCCCCATCCAGAGGCGGGAAAGAGGAGGAGGAGGAGGAGGACCAATTTCGCCTCCCCTGCCCTTATTTCCTTCCTCTCTAGGAATTTCCCCAAACTCGTCTGCTTTTAACCCTCTTCCAGCCATGTATCTTTTGGGGATGGGGGTGTCTTTGGGGTTTGCACGTGTTTGAATTCCTGCAGGAAAGGAAGCCAAGCCCTTGCAGGTGCTGGAAACATAATCCGGTGCCCCATCATTCCGCTGGGCTGCCTGATTTCGGAGTGGATGTGAACCTAAGAAGTAATCCATAAAATACTCTCCTGCCTGAAAAGCTTCTTGGGATTTAGACAGTGTGACCCATTAAAAAAGCCCTCAAAGAGAAAAAAGGACGAGGAATTGGAATCATCGCTGGGTCGGAAGGGACCTTGGAGGTCTCAGGTGTTTTTGGCCAAGTTATTCATGTTTGTCTGCCCCCATCATTCCGCTTGGCCCTCTGATTCGGAGTGGAGGTGAACACGTGTAGCATCCTTTTCCCACGATAATTCATATGCAGACGTTGAGCCATTCTGGAAGGCAGGAAAGCGCCCAGTCGGTCAGCTTTGGAGGTGAAATTAAGACCACCCTTAATAAACGTGTCCTGGCTGGGGAAGTCCCGATAGTGTGGCTGGGAAGCCAGAGGAGGCATTTTAGGGAAGGGCAAGTCACCACCATCACCAGCAACACCCAGCGTAAAAAGAAAAAAAATAGGCAGGTATTGAGACAAGCAGTGAGAATCCACAGAGCGGCCATGTCAAGTGAGGGCAGGTGGTACGGATTAAAATTACGACATCTAAACGGGCTCTTATTGGAAAGAAAATCTTGTAATGAATAAGTCAAAACGGCTGGATTTTTTTCTCCCGCCGGACTCTGTCAAGAAAAAGAAGTCCAGTTGCCAGGACTCTGCTTCTACATCCCGTACTCAAAATGGCCGCATCGCCTTCGCTTCGTATTTTTTGGAAGTGGAGAAAATGGAAGTTGCCCTCATCCGACATGGCGACCTCAGCGTCGCCCCCTTCCTGCCTTCTCCCTTCTCAGGGCACTTCCTTGGCAAACTCTCTCCATCTCTCTCTGGCGGTTACTGCGCCTCCTGGCGCAGTGGTCAAATGCCTGTACTGCAGGTAAAACTGTGCTCATGGCCTGGGGTTCAATACCCGGTAGCAGGCTCAAGGTTCACTCAGCCTTCCATCCTTCCGAGGTCTGTAAAATGAGTACCCAGCTTGCGGGGGGGGGGAGCAATGTGTAGCCTGCACACTGTAATTAAAAAATTGTAAACCGCCCAGAGACTACTTGTAGTGGTATGGGGCGGTATATAAGCAGAAGCAGAACACTTTACTTCCCGTCCGTTTTGTCTCTGTTAGTGTTGCGCTTAGGAGCGGTTAAAAAAAGAATGTTACTTCAATGAAGAGGAACTAAAGTCAGAGGAAGAATTCCAAAATCCAAAAGTGACATTAGATTGGTGGGCAAAATCACAATTGACCTTGAGGTTTGTTAAAGATAAGAAAGAGGGTTTTTATAGAGAGAGAACTGAACTGGATAAACTGCTCTTGGGAACAGAGGGAAAGCTGATTCAGAAAATTTATAAGTACATGATTGTTGAGACCACAGCAAGCTAATCCTGCTGCAAGCTGTTGGATTTCACAAGAGCCAATAAAAAAATCCAACACAGAGAGATCCAGGCAATATTACCAGTTTATTAGGCCTAATAAAGATGGTAAGGCGAACGGATCACTCAAGACAGAAGTGAGGCGTTCAGCAGCGAGCACATGGAAATCCCAAACCTTTATTGATTCTTCCCCCCTCCCCTCTCTGGGTGGCGCCAGCCCAGAGGATTGGTCAGGGGCAGTTCAAATGACCCAATCAGAAGGGGTTGGGGGTTGGTTGGGGGCAGTTCTGGGTGGTCCCTGGCAGCTGCCAGGGGCTTAAGCAAATGTTAATGGGTTTGGGTAAGGTGACACAATAGGCAGGGGAGTGTGGTTTTGTTTCCCAGATGTCGGTAAACAGAAGAGATCAGTAAGTCAATAGTGGGTGAGAGGGAGCAATTATCAAAACCAGTGGGGGGGCAGGAAGGGCTGATGGGATCACACACAAGCATTTGGGGAAACACAATTATTTGAGTGCACAGAGATACAAGCCATTGTAGGGTTACATTGAAAGATACAAGAATTTGGAGGCACAAGAATGTGAGTTCTTACAGGATTACATATGGGTATTTGAGTGTTTACAGAAACTAGGAACATGAGAATAAGAGTCCTTTCCAGGTGTGTGAATGAAACAATGGAGGGTGTCCTCAGGCTTTGATGACAATCTGGGCTGGCAGACAGGAATGTTGATTTTCTGAAGAGCAGCTACTGGGATACGTGTTGAAGATACCTGGTGATTATGGAGGTTTCCAGATGCCTCTGCCAGCCTGCGAAGTGGCCATTTTCTTCTTGGTGCCTTGCCTTCCTTCAGCCCCAGTTGATGAGAGATGGGGGTCAGGGGAGAGGGTACCTCAGGGTGGTGGGATGAGGGGAGGTTAAACAGGAGAAGAGAATAGAGAGGTGGAAGGAAGGAAAAAGCCTTTTGTATTTTTGGTTGGTGCCAGAGGTAGGCAAGAGGACCAATGTTTTAAGGGTGTTTCTTGGCCCAAAGGGTGAGATGGGTAGTCACTCCCTCCTTCAGCCTGAGTAGAGAATATAGAAATTGGTCTAAGACTTATTTTGCCCAGGCTGAGTCCCTGGCTGCAGTCCTTTTGGGGTTCTGCTTGGTGAGGAGGAGAGGGGGAAGGGAGAGGAAAGGGTTAATACGGGGGGGGCTCGCTTTCAGCCCATATCTTGGGAACGGCTGGGTATTTTTAAACGGGGTGAAAAGCAGCTTGCCTTTCTCAGTATGGGGACCAATTGGGCCGTATTGTTGACTTTCGGAACCGGTCCAAAAGTTTTAAAATTTTATTTTTCACAGTGTCTTCACATCATAGAGTTGAAAATGCAGGATGAAATTGTGAAAGACTGTATGATATTATGGCCTTCTCCCTTCTCAGGGCACTGCCTTGGCAAACTCTCTCACAAGGGGAGGTGGGGGGGGGGCAAAAAGCCTCTGTGGTAATCCAGGGAAAGGCACGAGACGCAGAGGCCTTGAAAAGTGGGGTCCTGGGACGTGGCCTTGGCTCCCCACGCCAGCGATGGAAATCCAGAGGCAACGGAGGAAACCAGCCCAGTAGCCCAGATGCTGGCCAGCCAGGGAGGAGATGGTGAGAAAGCCCGCTGGGTCCCCTCCCAAGAGTCTCGGGTGCATCTTCATGATCAGCAGTAGATCAGCAGGAATGGAAGAGAACCGGTGCGGTGTTGTGGACAGAGAGAGGCAGGCTAGGGCTCCGGAGTCCTGGGTTCGAAATCTCTGCTTCGCCACAGGAACTGATGGGTGGACGGGTGGGTGGGTGGCACTGCAGGGGGTGGGAGGCTTTGGGGAGGGGGGGAGTGTTCAGCTTGAGCCACTGTTTGGAGGCTTTCCCACGTGTTAAGCGGCTGGGGGGGTCTTCTGGGGCTGGTCAACCAAGGTGCCCTCCTGCCTGGGTTCTTTGGCTGGAGAAAACCAGGGGGCACCCCAGTCCTTCTTCCACACCCGCTCACCAAGCCTTCCAGGAGGCATGTGCCACTCGGTGCCAGAGCTCTGCTTTTGCAGACAGGAGGCCCTGGGTCTCGCTCTTGGCCACATCTCGAGGGCACCCTCCTCGTGGGCTGTTAGGCTCTCAGGTCTTGGGCCCCGGTGCTTGTCAAGGAACCGTCTGGGTCCTTCTCCTCAAAGGCTTCCTAAGATCACCTTTGGGTTTAGTAAAAATACTTAAACAGACTGTGTACTTTTCAAATACACCAGCCAACTGCCACCATTAAACCAATACTCTGGATTTAGCTCTTCCACCCCTGGGCAAAAACCAAACCAGTTGTAAAATTATTATTTTTATTTAAAATAGTTTAGGTAAAGAATTATTGAAAAATAAGTCAATTGAAAATACAGGTAATAGTCAGTCTCTGGCAATCAGTAAAATAAAGAAACTATCTCACTAATTCTAAGTTACACTTTCCATTGTGGCCTAACTATGCCTAGCATATTCTATCAAACCTATGCAAGCATAATGAAGACAATATTGAAGACAAAAGCTCTCTATTCAATTCTACTTAAAAAGCATTTACTTTCTCAGCAATCACCCCCCCTCCTTTGTCCATCATTCAAACTCATTGTCCAATCATCGGGCTACTTTTAATGATAGTTCATGTTCCCATGCGATCATCTCACAGCGATTCCTTAATTAAAAGTTGGCACTGATGTTATGGCTTCATTCTTCGTGGATGGTACAACAAAGCTCCATCTTCCTTGTTCCCAGCAGATAAGACACCTGCGCATAATTGCCTGTACACATCATAGCAAAACATTCTCACACAGAAATAGAAACTGCTTCTTGCTGACTGCCTGTGTTCTAGCCTGAATGAGAGACAATAGAACTGAACCATATAGACTCCATCTTGGATCCTTTCTCCTTTCCTCACAGTGCTCCGTGGTTTTCACCGTCTGGTGCGCCTGGTTTGGAGAACAAACAGGTGCAAAGGCCAACGAGATCAACGCTGGCCTCTCGGGAGGCCCAAGAGGTGGAGGACATGCCTGTTGGCGGTGGTGGTTTGGGGAGAGGGAAGGAGGCACGACGGCTCAGGTGGGGGCTGACTCCTTCCCCCCCTCCTGCCAAACGTTTCCCCTGGATCCACCCGCAGAGCCTCCTGTGAAAGGTGCAGGGCGGTCGGCGGGATGACGGGAACCAATCTTCATTCCTCAGAAGACCTTGGACTACAAGGCACAGAAGCCTTCCCCACTGGCCAGGATTTCTGGCGAGTTGTCATCCAAGAACATCTTGGGGACCCAGGGTTGGGGAACCCCTCAGCCTGGGGGACCCCTTCCCTGTAAGAGTGACCTCGTGGCCAGATGGGCGGCAGAAAAATCCAATCAGTCCCTAAAATTCAATGAAGAAGAGAAGTCAGACCCCCCCTCCCTCTGCCTCCTTGTAAAGTCAGCCAAGGCCGGCTTCTGCTTGAAGGGCGTTGGGCCTCCCACTTAAGTGCCCCCTCGCCTCCTGCCATGCCAAGGGGCGCGCAGTCGCAAAGGAGACTTCGGCTGTGAGGTTCAGCCAGCCTGTCCTTCTGGGCGCCTTTTCCCGGTTGTCTGAATCCACCACCTCAGTTCTTGGGTTGGAGGGCAAGCTTTATATCACGTGAGGTCCCCACCAATACCTTTGGAGCTCAGGATCAGGCCTCGGTGCTCCCACAGGGGACAGGATGTCACCCACCGTGGCCTCTCAGGATATCCTGGTAACCCTCGTGCGCCTTTTTCTCTCTGCAGAACCTGGAGTGAGCTGCTCAGAGGCCAGGCTGCGCCCCTTGGGTTGGGCTGCGAAGAGGAAGGCCGAAAGCCGGGATGGGACCTCAGGCTTCAATACCCCTTGGTCGGCGCTTGCATCCTCTCCCCCCGCGCCGTGCCCATCCACAACCCACCTGGTTCCCTGTCGATACAGAAGGCCATTTGCTTTCCTCTCCTGCAGAGCGTGGCTTCTTCTGGTGGTCCCCCCTCCACCCGTGTGGTTGCAATGCTGTGCTTTTTGTGCCTGGGAGGCTGTTTTTCTTTTGTGCAGGCGACGTACATAGTAGCTTCCTTTTTTCCCACCCACCCTTTCTGCAATGCTCCTCCTGCTTTGGGGGCATCTCAGGGGGTCCCTTTGGCTTTGTCAGAATATGCACTGAAGAGCCACCCACCCACACACACATGCCAAAAAAAGATACTCCATAGCAGTGTTTGCATCTCAGGAAGAGGACACCTGGATCCGGTTTTGTTTAGTTCTCAGAAAGGGCCCTTGATCCGCAGGGGCTGAGGAGTGATGGGGGGGGGGCCTTCATGTGAGGTATAGGACCCGCTGGGCCTTCCTGCTGACTGAATCTGCAGCTCCCCTGGTCGGGCGGCCTCCCTTCTGCATCAGGTTTGAGAGCTTCGAACTACAGATGGGCACAAGCCCTCAAAGCAGCGGTTCGTGTCAGTTCGTTGGTTGGCGGGACGGGTGTTCTGTGTGGCCTCTTCCTCCAGGGGGCACTGCTTCTGAGTGGCCACCCCCTGCAGGAGGTGGGCTGGGGATCGCCGAGCACCTGTTCCACCAGTAAATTGCAACGAAGGAACGAACCGCTGAACCCAAGATTCGTGCCCGTCTCTGTTCTGAGCCCCAGGCCCTTCCTAGGAGCACATAATTGGTTGCTTCCCGGGGCAAAGGTGGTAACTGTGGAGTAACTTACCCCTCCTGAGTTGTTTCTACAAGGAACTGAAAAACAATGTGCTGGGGCTCTTCATGTTCCATGGATGTGGCATTGGCAAAGTTAAAGTCCCCGATTGACACACTCTTGAGTCACTCTTCACACCTGGCTGTGCAGGAAATTCTGGCCGCTGTGGCTTTTTATGGCCCGGTGACAGACATGGTTGTCGTGAGAGCCCAGAAAATGTGCAGGTGGAAAAGGGGACCCTTTAAAGTCTTGCTGTGGGCCAGGATTAAGCCATCAAATTCCATGGGCCTTGCTTCTGGGTAGCAGGTACGTGGGTGCAAGGAGAATGGGACAAGAATGGCTGTAACAAGAGTTACGGATTGCCTAAAGTCGGCTGTGAATTGGTGAGGGAGTTAAATTGGTTTAATCCTTTCTGTATTTAAATGTGTGCCCTGCCATGATTAGGTAGTTAGTTGTGATTCTTTCCTTCGACTTCAGAGGGGAAAGCCACCCCCTTCCTGTATTTCGAGCTTAAAATAAACAAACGATTATTGGATTTCTGCATGTCTCCTGGGTGCTCCTGCCTAGGAAAGGGTAGGTGCTGCTTTAATCCAGGCCTTCCCGAAACCCTTCTGACTTCTAAACAATTCATTTAAAATATTTCAAATTCTGTTACACATCTACATTTACTTGTCTGTTTATATTGAATATTTTTACCCCACCTTTCTCCTTGGAAACGACCCAAGGTGGCTTACATTATTGAGGGACAATATACAGTCCAGAACATTTAAGATATATCTTACGAACAGGGAATTAGAAGAGCCATCTTAGATTAGAGCTACAAAGACATGCAAGAAGAAAATCAAAGTCCATTATGAGGGGTGGAAAGTAACATGCAGCGCAGAGAGAAACTGCTTGTTCCCTGAGCTCCTTGTGCTCTAACAATGCCAGCCAATGAGGCTGGCGAAATTTCAGGAATAAAAACCTCCAGAACATGGCCAAACGGCACCGAAAACTTGGAACAGCTATAAAATGGAAAACACTGGTGTTCTCAGGAAACAGGCAATGCCATCATGTATGTTAATCCATATAAAGTCACATAGTAGGAAGTCCCTCATTCAGGGAAAGTTTGCCTGAAGAGCAAGGTCTTTGGCTGCTTCTGGAAAGACAGCAGAGACGGGGCAGTCGTGGCCTCCAGCGGAAGGGAATTCCAAAGTCTGGGCACAGCAGCCAAGAAGGCCCTTTCATGTGTTCTTGTGAGACGCTCCTGTGAAGGTGGCGGGATGGAGATAAAGGCTTCCCCTGATGACCTTAGCACCCGAGCCAATTCATACTCTGAGATTCGATACTTGAGACAGCTAGGAGGTCATATGCTCCTTTGTAGGTCAAGGTCAGCACCTTGAATTGTGCCCAGTAGGTGACAGGCAGCCAGTGGAACTGCTTTAGTAAGGGGTGTCACGTGATCTCTGTAATTAACCACATTCAGCAATCTGGCTGCTGTGTTCTGGACCCATGGAAGTTCTGGACCCCACATAGAGTGCATTACATTAGTCCAGCCGGGAGGTCACTATGGCATGTGTCACCATGGCCAGAGGAGGTTTCTCTGCTCTGCTCCTTACAACAATACAAAAACAGATCACACTAAAATAAAAGCTATTCAAAGCATCTACAGAGAACAACCCAAAATGTGGAGGGGATGAAACAGGAACAGAGAGAAAAGGGGATTTTCACCAGATCACCTCAGGAAGGAGTCCCGCCAGGAGGAGAAAGGAGGACTTCGGCCCTGCCGGGGATTATCAGACGTGTTCTCTGTCCAAACATTTTCCCACACTCCAGTTACCTGGAAGGCTTCTTCCCTGTGAGAAGTATGTCTTATCTAAGAAGGGTTTTGAGGCAACTGAAAATATTTCCACACTCCAGACTGTTCAATAGCTGGGTGGGTCCTAAGGTGTGTAGAAAGACAATTAGAATGACAGAAATTCACTCCTCAGTCCTGAAATTCAAACGGCTTCTTTCCTGTGTGGGTTCTGTGATGCTTAGCAAGGTTTCCAGATTGACTGAACCTCTTTCAACACTCCAGACATTCAAATGGCTTCTCGCCTGTGTGGGTCCTGTGATGGCGAGCAAGGTGTTGAGAACGACTGAACCTCTTTCCACATTCCAGACATTGAAATGGCTTCTCGCCTGTGTGGGTCCTGTGATGGCGAGCAAGGCCTCCAGAATTACTGAATGTTTTTCCACACTCCAGACATTCAAATGGCTTCTCGCCTGTGTGGGTCCTGTGATGGTCAGCAAGGCTTTTCAGATCACATAACTTCTTTCCACACTCTAGACATTCAAATGGCTTCTCGCCTGTGTGGGTCCTATGATGCTTAGCAAGGCTTCCAGCTTGACTGAACCTCTTGCCACAGTTGAGACATTCAAATGGCTTCTCGCCGGTGTGTGTTCTTAGGTGTGTAGTCAAGTCTTTAGAACTAAACCTCTTTCCACATTCCAGACATTGAAATGGCTTCTCGCCTGTGTGGGTCCTGTGATGGCTAGCAAGGTGTTCAGAACGACTGAACCTCTTTCCACATTCCAGACATTGAAATGGCTTCTCGCCTGTGTGGGTCCTGTGATGGCTAGCAAGGCTTCCAGAATGACTGAATCTCTTGCCACACTCCAGACATTCAAATGGCTTCTCGCCTGTGTGTGTTCTCAAATGTGTAGTTAGGTCTTTCGAAGAACTACACCTCTTTCCACATTCCAGACATTCAAATGGCTTCTCGCCTGTGTGGGTCCTGTGATGGGTAGTGAGGTTTGAAGCTTGACTGAACTTCTTTCCACATTCCAGACATTCAAATGGCTTCTCTCCTGTGTGTGTTCTCAGGTGTGTAGTCAGGTCTTTAGAACAACTAAACGTCTTTCCACATTCCTGACATTCAAATGGCTTCTCGCCTGTGTGGGTCCTGTGATGGGTAGCAAGGTTTGAAGCCTGACTGAACTTTTTTCCACATTCAAGACATTCAAATGGCTTCTCTCCGGTGTGGGTCCTATGATGCATAGTAAGGCTTTGAGAATGACTGAACCTCTTTCCACATTCCAGACATTGAAATGGCTTCTCGCCTGTGTGGGTCCTGTGATGGCTAGCAAGGCTTCCAGAATGACTGAACCTCTTGCCACACTCCAGACATTCAAATGGCTTCTCGCCTGTGTGCGTTCTCAAATGTGTAGTTAGGTCTTTCGAAGAACTACACCTCTTTCCACAATCCAGACATTCAAATGCTTTCTCTCCTTGGCAAATTTTCCTATGGAAATGAAGTTTTGATCTGCTAGTAAAGGATCTTCCATTCATGGTATCCTCATCATTCCTTTCCTCTCCTTTCGATAGTTGCTGAACCATCTGGTCTTTCCCCTGACAAGTAATAGATTTGTCCATCTTTTCGTTTATATGTTTTTCTCTAAGCTTCTTCGTTCTGGTGATTCTCAGCACCCTCTTTTGCATCTGAACATTCAGCCTTTTCCTCTGGCGCTTGGAGTTCTCCGTTTTGATTTCTTCTGTACCGGAACTTACCTGCTAAAAACAGGCAAGACATAAGTGACCACGGAAAACAAAAAGTCAGATCAAGTAACAGGCCCAACGAACTGCCATGGAGGGTGCAGGGGAATGAAACCCAGCTCTAGGGGGGTCCCAACTCCACCAACATCAGTGAGGAGGCCAATTTTGGCACCAATGAAGATGCTGAGGAAACCCAGGGGATTTATCACACTCATCCGGTAACAGTCTGTGAGGGAAATTTGTGGTTGGAAAACCCATGTGGGTTCCAGCATACGAAATGAATACAGATTATTCCATAGCCTTTATATGTTTTTCTATCATTTTGGATCTAACTCACACAAAGTTGCACTGGGTCTTCCCTCATCTTCCAAAGGAATTTATGGTGCTTCTGGTTACCTTCAAAGCAAGCACTCAGGTGGTCCTGGTTATTTGGAAGTAACATTGCTTCTTATCCCAAGGAAATACCAGATACATATCTATAGTTTGAGATACAGAGAGCTTCACAGTAATATCTGTGAAGAATCCTCGGATCATTATCACTCCACGTCAGGCAATGATGATCATTAGTGTAGAAAGGAGGAGAAGAGCCCTTCCTGAGTGCCTCCCTTGTCTTTGAAGGATCATAGAATCATAGAGTTGGAGGAGACCTCAAGGGCCATCTAGTCCAACCCCCTGCCATTCACGAACCCCATCACAATATTTCCAACAGATGGCCATCCTGCCTCTGCTTAAAAACCTCCAAAGAAGGAGACTGCACCGCTCTCCGTGACAGCTAATTCCACTGCCAAACAGCTCCAACTGTCATGAA
Source organism: Phrynocephalus guinanensis (assembly GCA_037367245.1). Taxonomy (NCBI): domain Eukaryota; kingdom Metazoa; phylum Chordata; class Lepidosauria; order Squamata; family Agamidae; genus Phrynocephalus; species Phrynocephalus guinanensis. The sequence continues at coordinate 4,692,861 of CM074744.1, read as the reverse complement.
GTTCTTCCTAATCTTCAAGTGGAACCTCTTTTCCTGTAGTTTGAAACTATTGCCCCAAGTCCTAGTCTCTGAAGCCATGGAAAACAAACCTTTTTCCTCTTTAATATGACATCCTTTCAAAGATTTAAACATAGCTATCCTATCCCCTTCCCTTACGCTGAAAATGGGGGCACATTGCTACTTTTGTGTCCCAGTTGATCAGTGAGGCTACAAAATAAAACAGGCTGAACTGTGCTTTCATCATTGCAATGCTAATTACACTGATTAGAACGAGGTCTGTAATAAGACTTCCTGGGGTAGGAACTGCCAAGCCACCCCAGTATCCCTGCCAAGAAAATTAGATGGACAGAAACAAAAGGCTAAAAGATATGACGCTGGGAGATGAGCCCCTCAGGTCGGAAGGTGTGCAACATGCTACTGAAGAAGAGTGGAGGACACCTACAAGTAGCTCCAGAGCTAATGAAATGGCTGGGCCAAAGCTGAAAGGACGCTCAGCTGCAGAGATGCCTGGAAGAGAAAGGAAAGTCCGATGCTGCAAAGAAATATACTGCATAGGAACCTGGAATGTGAGATCTATGAACCAGGTTAAGCTGGATGTGGTCAAATGTGAGATGGAAAGAATAAACATTGACATCTTGGGCATCACCGAACTTAAATGGATGGGTATGGGCGAATTCAGTTCAGTGTCAGGCCCCTGCCAGAATCAGACCCAGATACTGAAGGGTTAAGGGCTGGGGAACTCCCAGATGCAGATCCTCCTGCAACTGATAGTGATTCATCTGTATCAAGAGAGGCCTCTCCTCCAAGGAAAGCTGTTAGAAAGCAAAGACTTACAGCCAGGCAGAGAAGGGATAGACTGCTAGAAACTCAGAGACGTTTACATTCTGAGAGCCCAGAGTATTGACAGAGTTGGGGTTAGAAAGATGGGCGTTGCTCTCTTGGAGCCATAAAGCAGGTATTCTGGGGTCAGGCTTCTTGTGGGAGCAACAAGTCGGAAGGCTTGACCTCACGCCGGAACTACGTTCCTGCTGTTCCTGAGATTCCACTCTGAACCCTGGCTCGACCTTGAATCACCTTTTGGACTCTGCATTCTCCTGTCTCCTGGATTTGACGTAAGCAACATTTGTATACTGACCTTGGACTGTGTATCTGGGACTTTGCCTGGCTGCTGAAACTATGTTAACTCTGCATTGCTGCTGCTTCAGTAAAAGCTTTGACTTCCATCTGTGAGTGAGTGTGTGAGTCTGACAGTCAGATGACTATCACATCTACTACTGTGGGCAAGAATCCCATAGAAGAAATGGAGTAGCCCTCACAGTCAACAATAGAGTGGAAAAAGCAGTGCTGGGATACAACCTAAAAAGGATACAATGATTTCGGTACGATTCCAAGGCAGCCCTTTCAACATCACAGTAATCCAAGTCTATGCACCAACTACTGGTGCTGAAGAGTCTGAGACTGACCAATGTTATAAAGACTTAGTACTTCTTCTAGAACTGACACCAAAGAAAGATGTTCTTATCATAGGGGATTGGAATGCTAAGGTAGGGAGTCAAGTGATAAAAGGAATAGCTGGCAAGTTTGGCCTTGGAGTTCCAAATGAAGCAGGGCAAAGGCTAATTGAGTTTTGTCAAGAGAACAAGCTGGTCATTGCAAACATTCTTTTCCAGCAACACAAAAGGCGACTCTACACATGGACATCACCAGATGGACAATACCGGAATCAGATTGATTATGTTCTCTGCAGCCAAAGATGGAGGAGCTCTATACAGTCAGCAAAAACGAGACCTGGTGCTGACTGTGGCTCAGATCATCAGCTTCTTATTTCAAAATTCAAACCTAAACTGAAGAAAGTAGGGAAGACCACTGGGCCAGTCAGGTATAATCAAAGTCAAATCCCTTATGAATACACAGTGGAAGTGAAGAATGGATTTAAGGAACTAGATTTGATGGACAGAACACCTGAAGAACTATGTATGGAGGCTTGTAACATTGTACAGGAGGCTGCAATGAAAACTATTCCAAAGAAAAGAAAATGCAAGTAAGCAAAGTGGTTGTCCAACGAGGCCCTACAAATAGCGGAGGAGAGAAGGGATGCAAAATGCAAGGGAGAAAGGGAAAGATACAGAACATTGAATGCAGACTTCCAAAGAATAGCAAGGAGAGACAGGGCAGCCTTCTTGAACAAACAGTGGAAAGAAATAGAGGAAAACAACAGAAAAGGAAAAACCAGAGAGCTATTCAAAAAAATTGGAGATATTAAAGGGGCATTTCGTGCAAAGATGGGTATGATAAAGGACAAAAATGGTAGGGACCTAACTAAAGCAGAAGAGATCAAGAAGAGATGGCAAGAATATACAGAGGAATTATATCAGAAAGATCTGGATGTCCCAGATAACCAAGATAGTGTAGTTGCTGACCTGGAGCCAGACATCCCGGAAAGTGAAGTCAAGTGGGCCTTCGAAAGCATTGCAAACAACAAGGCGGGTGGAGGTGACGGCATTCCAATTGAACTCTTTAAAATCTTAAAAGAGGATGCTGTAAAGGACTGCACGCGATATGCCAGCAAATTTGGAAAACTCAGCAGTGGCCAGAGGACTGGAAAAGATCGGTCTACATCCCAATCCCAAAGAAAGGCAACGCCAAAGAATGCTCCAACTATCGCACAATTGCACTCATTTCACACACCAGCAAGGTTATGCTCAAAATTCTACAAGGCAGGCTTCAGCAGTATGTGGACAGAGAACGTCCAGAAGTACAAGCTGGATTTCGAAGGGGCAGAGGAACTAGAGATCAAATCACCAACAAGCGATGGATTATGGAGAAAGCCAGAGAGTTCCAGAAAAACATCGACTTCTGCTTCATTGACTATGCCAAAGCCTTTGACTGTGTGGACCACAACAAACTATGGCAAGTCCTTAAAGGAATGAGAGTGCCTGACCACCTTATCTGTCTCCTAAGAAATCTATATGTGGGACAAGCAGCAACTATCAGAACTGGATATGGAACAACTGACTGGTTTAAAATTGGGAAAGGACTACGACAAGGCTGTATACTGTCACCTTGCTTATTTAACTTATACGCAGAGTACATAAGAAGAGCCATGCTGGATGAGGCCAACGGCTCATCTAGTCCACCTTCCTGTATCTCACAGTGGCCCCACCAGGTGCGTCTGTGAGCGCACAAGACTAGATATCTGTCTCCTGATACCACTTCCCTGCATCTGGCCCTTGAAGTACCCCGGTTTTAAGCCTGGAGATTACACATCTCCATCATGGTTTGTAACCTGTGATGGACTTTTCCTCCAGGAATCTGTCCAATCCTCTTTTGAAGGCATCCAGGCCAGATGCCATCACCACATCCTGTGGCAGGGAGTTCCACAGACTAACAACGCACTGGGAGAAAAAAATATTTTCTTTTGTCTGTTCTTACTCTCCCAGCCCTTAATTTGAGTGGTTGTCCCCTAGTTCTAGTATTTTGTGAGAGGGAGAAGAGCTTCCCTCTATCCACTTTACTCATGCCCTGCATTATTTTGTACGTCTCAATCATATCCCCCCTCAGGCGCCTTTTTTCCAGACTAAATTTTATTTATTTATTTATTTATTTGTTATATTTATATCCCGCTTATCTACTTGGTACTCTAAGCGGCTTACAAAAAGGCTGCAAAACCAGCAAAATACAATAAATAATCAGACAGACATACCTATAAACACCCTAGACACTGTAAAACCAAATGACACCTCGACTAACGTGCGAATTGAGATGGCGGGGGAAGAGAAAAAAAAGAAAAAAAAGGTTTTTAACTATCGCCAAAGGCCTCACGAAAAAGGTAGGTTTTCAGCGCCTTTCGGAAGGCCAGCAGGGACTCTGCAGAGCGCACTTCACTGGGGATGGAATTCCAGAGGCTGGGGGCCGCCACAGAGAAAGCCCGGGTCCGAGTGCTCGTCCTCCGGGCTTCCCGAGGGGTGGCGACCCGAAGCAAGTGCGCTCGCGCCTGCCGAACGGGACGGGCCGAAGTTGACCGCTGAGCGATACGCTCTGCCAGGTAGTCTGGTCCCAAGCCATGGAGGGTTTTATAAACTAAAATCAGGACCTTGAATCTAATCCGGGCTGCAACGGGCAACCAGTGCAAGCGGGCCAGGACTGGGGTGATGTGGTCGTAACGACGCACACCAGCCACCAGCCTGGCCGCCGCGTTCTGGACCCGCTGCAAGCGCCGGAGAAGATTCAAGGGCAACCCCATGTAGAGCGTGTTACAGTAGTCCAGCCTCGAGATCACCAGAGCTTGGACCACTGTTCTCAAGGAGTTCGCGTCGAGGTATGGGCGGATCTGGGCGATCCGACGGAGATGGAAATAGGCGGACCTGGTCACCGACGCCACCTGGTGCTCCATGGCAAGCGCCGGGTCCAGGAACACACCCAGATTCCGCACCCTCTCCGCGAGCTGGAGGGAGACTCCCCCCAGACAGGGAAGAGGGCCACCGTACCCCGACGGCGAGCTCCCGAAGAACATAACCTCCGTCTTCTCGGGGTTGAGCTTAAGCCTGTTCGCCCCGGTCCAGGCCAGTACGGCCTCCAGGCACCCGTCGAGAACTTCCACAGCTTCCACAGCAGAGGTGTTGAAGGAGAGATAGAGCTGCGTGTCATCAGCGTACTGATGACAGCAGACTCCAAAACTCCTGATGACCCCCGCCAACGGCCTTACGTAGATGTTAAACAGCATGGGGGACAGAGACGACCCCTGTGGAACCCCACAGGGGAGGATCCAAGGGGCCGATAACTCCCCCCCCCCATGCTGCACGTACTGTGGCCAGCCCTCCAGGAAGGAACGGAGCCAACTGCGAGCAGTGCCTCCGATTCCGACCTCAGAGAGCCGGTCCAACATGATACCATGGTCGACGGTATCAAAGGCCGCTGACAGATCCAGGAGGACCAACAGGGAAGAGCAACCCCTGTCGGCCGCCCTGAGAAGGTCATCTTGCAGGGCGACCAAAGCTGTTTCGGTACCCCGGCGGGGCCTGAACCCGGACTGGCAAGGATCGAGGCACTGCCGATCCTCCAAGTATGACTGCAGCCGGACCGCCGCCACCCTCTCAATCACCTTGCCCATAAAGGGGACATTGGCGATAGGACGATAGTTTGTCAGATCATCCACCGCCAGGCCAGGTTTTTTCAGGATGGGCTTTACCACCGTCTCCTTCAGGCGAGAGGGAAAAAACCCCTCGCTGAACGAGGCGGTGGCGATGGCGGAAGCCCATTCGGCCATGGTCCCTCTGGCAGCTCTAATTAGCCAGGCAGGGCAAGGGTCGAAAGGAGTGGAGGGAGGCCGGCAATGCACCATAGCCTCGGAGACCTCGACAGCAGAAACAGCCCCAAGCGCATCCAACCGAGGCGACGAAGACGGACCAGCAACTGGAGATGGCGGGACAGGACGACTGCAACCGGAGTCAAAACCAGCACGGATGGCCTCAATCTTAGTTCGAAAAAAGGCTGCGAATTGCTCACTACTGAACTCAGTAGGAGGAGGCCTGGCCAGACTAGGATTGCTGAGGTCCCGAACCACCCGGAAGAGCTCCGCCTGGCGGTTCGAGGCCTCAGCAATTCTCAGGGAGGTGAAAGATGTTCTAGCCTCCCTTATCGCGATGGTATAGCGACTAGACTGGGCATCAACAGCAGCCTTACTCAACGCCGTGCGGGATTTCCTCCAGCTGCGCTCTAACCTCCTCCTCTCCTGCTTCATTGCCCTAAGCTCCCCCGTGAACCATGGGGAGGGCCGGGCTCGGCAACGGAGGAGGCGCTTGGGGGCGATCTGGTCAATGGTGTGGATAGCTGTTTCATGCCAAAGGTTCGCCACACCCTCGGCCGGATCGTCAGTCATTCCACCAGGAAGTCCCCCAAAGAGCTCACTGAACCGCTGAGGGTCCATGAGCCTCCGGGGGCGGGCCAAGATAGTGGGCCGATGGTCCCCGCGGGGAGGAGCCGAGATCGCCAGGGAAAATGAAAGCAGGTGATGGTCTGTCCATGACACAGGAAGGGAGACAAGGTCCCCCACCTCCAGACGCGAATCCCCCGACATGGAGGTAAACACCAGATCCAGGGTGTGACCAGATCTGTGGGTGGGGCATAAAACATGCTGGGACAGACCCATGGAAGCCATGGATTCCATGAACTCCAGAGCTGCACCAACAAGCCCACCATCCGCATGCACGTTGAGGTCTCCCGCAACCAATAGGCGCGGGGATCTCAACAATGCAGCGGAGATGAACTCTGTGAGCTCTGGGAGGGATTGTGCAGGGTTGCGGGGAGCTCGGTAGCCCAGCACAATGCCAAATCTGTCCCGCTGTCCCACCAACAGATGAAGTACCTCCAGCCCCTGGCTAACCAATGTCGAGGACCTGCTGACGTGTAAAGAATCCCTGTAGACGATTGCGGCCCCTCCCCCCTTTTGACCCCCCAACCTTCCCACTCCCTCTACCAGGTACCCGGGCGGGCAAAGGAGAGAGAGGGAAGCCCCCCCCTCCATGCCCACCCAGGTCTCGGTGATGAATGCCAGGTCGGGCTTCCCATCCGCAATGGTATCATAGATGAGAGGGATCTTGTTATGAACCGACCTGGCATTCATCAGGATACAGGTAAGGTTGGGGGCGCTGGTGGAATGACTCCCGGGCACGTGGCAGAGAGCCGAGGGGTCAGAACGAGGGACAGACACGAGTTGTCTGGCCCGAGTTCTTCTAGTCTGACATACCCAACGGCTACCAGCGTACCGCCCACGGCCCATCACCGTTGGTATATGAGCCCCTGCATTCATGGCGAGAGGAAAGAAAAAAAAAGGAAAATATATATATATAGGAAGTTACAACAACAGCAATATAAAAATATAAAAATTACAATAACAATGAAAATAACAAAACAATACAAGACAATAATGCACTAAAATTACAAATTGCAAACTACAAACAACAAGTTAAAGGGCTGACCGCAGGGCAAATGGAGAGGGACAGGGGGGGACGCAAAGATGGTTCACAGGCAGTGAGTGAGCAGCGATAACTGGTATGGCAGCTGATGTCACGAGTGGGTAAATACAAGCACGAAGTGGGTCAGGCCATCAACTGTCGGTGGGCCGGCAGCGGCCTCTAGGCCTGGAAGGGCCCAAACACAGCAGCCGCGAGCTAACCCCGAGCCTTGGTAGATGGAAGGCCCACTGCCGCCAAACAGTCCAGTGTCCTTAGGAAGCAGCACGGAGGATAAGAAAATTAGATGAAAGGGGGAGCGGGATAAGCACCGCACCCCCTAGTCCACAACAGTCAGAGAGAACCAACAGACAAAGGGAGAGAAAAAGGGAAGGGCAAGGGTGGAAGAGGGAACAGTCCCCCTCCATAGCCAAGGCGGGCCCCCACAAAAATTTAAAAGCAAACATAAATGAAAACATAAAAACAAGGCAGCAAAAATAAAAATAGAAAACACAGCCGACACAACCCGCTGTTGCTGCCGCCCGCCATCTTGCAATTCATCCGGTCTAACAAGCCCTCCAAGGGGGCAGAAGCTGAAGACTCTTCAAGGGCCAGGCACACCTCTTCGCCGACACAAACCCCAGGTGGAACAAAGGGAGGGAGAGGGTCCTCTGTGAAGAGTCCAGCCGGTCTAAAAAGCCCTCCAAGGGAGCAGAAGCTGAAGGCTCTTCAAGGGCCAGGCACACCTCTCAGCCGACACAAACCCCAGGTGGAACAAAGGGAGGGAGAGGGTCCTCTGTGAGGAGTCCAGCCGGTCTAAAAAGCCCTCCAAGGGAGCAGAAGCTGAAGGCTCTTCAAGGGCCAGGCACACCTCTCAGCCGACACAAACCCCAGGTGGAACAAAGGGAGGGAGAGGGTCCTCTGTGAAGAGTCCAGCCGATCTAAAAAGCCCTCCAAGGGAGCAGAAGCTGAAGGCTCTTCAAGGGCCAGGCACACCTCTCAGCCGACACAAACCCCAGGTGGAACAAAGGGAGGGAGAGGGTCCTCTGTGAAGAGTCCAGCCGGTCTAAAAAGCCCTCCAAGGGAGCAGAAGCTGAAGGCTCTTCAAGGGCCAGGCACACCTCTCAGCCGACACAAACCCCAGGTGGAACAAAGGGAGGGAGAGGGTCCTCTGTGAAGAGTCCAGCCAATCTAAAAAGCCCTCCAAGGGAGCAGAAGCTGAAGGCTCTTCAAGGGCCAGGCACACCTCTCAGCCGACACAAACCCCAGGTGGAACAAAGGGAGGGAGACCCAAATGTTTTAGCCTTTCCTCATAAGAGACCCAAATGTTTTAGCCTTTCCTCATAAGGGGGGTGCCCCAGCCCAGTAATCATTTTAGTCGCTCTCTCCTGCACCTTTTCCAGTTCCACGATGTCTTTCTTGAGATGTGGTGACCAGAATTGTACACAATACTCCAGGTGCGGCCTTACTATTGTTTTGTATAATGGCATTATAATGTTGACTGTTTTATTTTCAATCCCCTTTTTGACAATCCCTAGCATGGAATTGGTCTTCTTCACCGCTGCCATACATTGTGTAATGAAGCTGTCCACCAAGACACCAAGATCTCTTTCCTGATCGGTCACGGATAACTCAGAGCCCATGAGTTGATAGATAAAGCTTTGTTTTTTTTTGCCCCAATATGCATTACTTTACATTTGGCTACATTAAATCGCATTTGCCAATTGGCAGCCCATTCCCCCAGTTTGGACAGATCCTTCTGGAGCTCTTCACAATCTTCTCTGGTTTTTACCACACGGAAAAGTTTTGTGTCATCCGCAAACTTTGCCACCTCACTGTTTATCCCTGTCTCCGGGTCATTTACGAACAGATTGAAAAGCACCGGTCCCAGGACAGATCCCTGGGGCACACCGCTTTTCACTTCTCTCCACTGTGAAAATTTCCCATTGACACCTACTCTTTGTTTCCTGGATCTCAACCAGTTCTCAATCCATAAGAGGACCTGCCCTCTTATCCCCTGACTGTGCAATATTCTCAGCAGCCTCTGGTGAGGGACTGTGTCAAAAGCCTTTTGAAAATCCAGATAGACTATATCCACTGGTTCACCCAAATCTATATGCCTGTTGACCTTTTCAAAAAAATCTACAAGATTTGTTAGACAAGACTTACCCTTACAGAAGCAAGGTTTGTTCTTCTATGTGTTTTAAGATTTTCTCTTGGATGAGGCTTTCCACCATCTTCCCTGGGACAGATGTAAGACTAACTGGTCTGTAGTTTCCCGGGTCCCCCTCCTTCCTTTAACCCTTGGGTGGATGCCATCTGTGTCCGGTGACTTTTTAATCTTCAATTTATCAAATAGTCCTAAAACATACTCTCTTGTAACCTGTATTTGATTTAATTCTTTAGTCAAGATGGGCCGTTTAGGCAGCGGAATCTGCTTACAGTCCTCTGTCATGAAGACAGATGCAAAGAACTCAGTTAATTTCTCTGCAATTTCTAAGTCCTCCTTAACCTCCCCTTTTCTTCCCTCATCATCCAGAGGGCCAACTGGTTCTCTGGCAGGTTTTCTACTTCTAACATATTTAAAGAAGCTTTTATTATTACCCTTTATATTGCTAGCCATGCGTTCCTCAAAATCTTTCTTTGCCTCTCTTATCATCTTCTTACATTTCCTTTTTATTTTCCTCTTTTCGGGAGGATTTCCATTTATAGAAAGACCTCTCCTTGCGCTTTAGAGCCTCCCTAACTCCACTCGTTAACTATGCCGGTGCCCTCTTGGACTTAAATGAGCTCTTCTTTCTTTGTGGTATGCACTTGTGCTGGGCCTCTGTTACCGTTGTTTTAAACAGGCTCCATGCACTCTGAAGAGATTTGATTCTTCTAACCTTCCCCTTCAATTTCTTTCTAACTAGTTTCCTCATCTGAGGGAAGTTTGCCCATCAGAAAACAAGGGTTTTTATGTCTGATTTGCTTGACACTCTTCCTCCAACATGCATGGCAAAGGACATTGCAGTATGGTCACAGTTCCCCAGAGGCTCAGTGACATTCACATCTCTGACCAGGTCCTGAGTATCAAATAGTGTTAGATCCAGAGTTGCCTGTTCTTGGGTGGGCTCCATGACAAGTTGCTCTAAGGCACAGTCATTCAGCAAGTCGAGAAACCCAGTTTCTCTTTCTTGCCCGGAGCTCGCATTGGCCCAGTCAATGTGGGGATAATTGAAGTGCCCCAGGATTACTATCCTATCCCTCTTAGACACCTCCATGATTTCTCTCATCATTTCAAGGTCCCCCTCAAGTTTTCGATCTGGTACATCATGCGAAAGGCAGGTCTGGATGAATCGCAAGCCGGAATTAAGATTGCCGGAAGAAATATCAACAACCTCAGATATGCAGATGATACTACTCTGATAGCAGAAAGTGAGAAGGAATTAAAGAACCTCTTAATGAGGGTGAAAGAGGAGAGCGAAAAAAATGGCCTGAAGTTCAACATCAAAAAAACTAAGATCATGGACACCAGTCCCATCACCTCCTGGCAAATAGAAGGGAAAGAAATGGAGGCAATGACAGAGTTTATTTTTTGGGCTCCTTGATCACTGCAGATGGCGACTGCAGCAAAGAAATTAAAAGACGCCTGCTTCTTGGGAGGAAAGCAATGGCAAATCTAGGTAGCATCCTAAAGAGCAGAGATATCACCTTGCCAACTAAGGTCAGGATAGTCAAAGCTATGGTTTTTCCAGTAGTGATGTATGGAAGTGAGAGCTGGACTATAAAGAAGGTTGATCGCCGGAGAATAGATGCTTTTCAGCTGTGGTGCTGGAGGAGAGTCTTGGGAGTCCCCTGGACTGCAAGGAGAACAAACTTATCCATCATGAGAGAAATCAACCCCGAATGTTCACTGGAAGGACAGATTTTGAAGCTGAGTCTCCAGTACTTTGGCCACCTCATCAGGAGAGAGGACTCCTTGGAAAAGTCCCTGATGTTGGGAAAGATTGAAGGCAAAAGGAAAAGAGGACGGCAGAGAATAAGATGGTTGGACGGTGTCATCGATGCAACCAATATGGATTTGACCAAACTCCGGGAGGCAGTGGAAGATAGGAAGGCCTGGCGAGCTCTGGTCCATGGGGTCACGAAGAGTCGGACACGACTGAACAACAAAAAATCATATCCTCCCTCAGCCTTCTTTTTGAAAGGCTAAACATTCCCAGTTCCTTAAGCTATTCCTCATAAGACATTTCCTCCAGACCTTCAACCATCCTGGTCGCCCTCCTCTGCACCCGCTCAATGTTGTCAACAACCTTTTAAAATTGAGGCCCACAGAACTGGACCCAGTACTCCAGGTGGGGTCTGACCAGAGCAGAAGAGAATGGTACTATCACTTCCCTTCATCTAGACATGATGCTTCTGTTGATGCAACCAAGAATCGTGTTGGCTTTCTTCGCTGCCCCATCACACTGCTGACTCATGTTCAATTTGTGTTCTACCAAGACTCCCAAATCCCTTTCACAGGTACTATTTTCCAGCCAGGTATTTCCCATACTATATCCGTGCAATTCACTCTTTTTACCTAGATGTAGCACCCTACATTTCCCTCTGTTGAACTCCATTCTGTTAGCTTTGACCCAGCACTCTAATCTGTCAAGATCCTTTTGGATTTTCATCCTATCCTCTAAGGAATTAGCAACCCCTCTCATTTTGGTATCATCTTCAAATTTAATTAGTACGCTCCCTATTCCTTCCTCCGAGTCATTAATAAAGATATTGAACAGCACTGGACCCAGAACAGAACCCTGGGGCACCCCAAGGGGAGAAGGAGGGAAGGCCAGGAACCAAAGGAAAGGCAAACGCCCCACTTTGGGTATGAGAAACAGGAGGGGAAGAGGCAGGCGAGGAACCTTCCTAGTAGCACAGTTAGCACTAAGGGGGGGGGATGATATAGGAAGAGAAACCAACGCACAAATTCAAAGGAACCATTTATGATCCCTTAATGACTCTTGGGTTCACCTTGGACCCCCCCCCCCGGTTTCCAGTCCAGTTCCTTTCGTCCTCCTCCTCCCTCCAGAAAAGTAACGCCCGTTCCTTTTTAGATCAATGCCCCAGCTCTCATGGGGGAGGGGGGCTGGGAGAGCCAACACGGGGCCCACAGGCTGGAGGGGGGGGCTTTTCCAACCTCTTATGTTCCTTCCCTCCCTCCACTCCATCACCCAGAATCCCCCCCAGCCAGCACTGACCATGGGAGTTGTAGTCCAAAGAGACGGCTCTCCCGGCAGAAAACCTGGGAAAATTGATATCTAGATGTAAAAAGCCTAAAGGAGGCTAAATATTCTCCCCCCCCTGCTCGGCCATGCCTGGCGATGGGAGTTGTAGTCCAGAAGAGGCGGTGGCGCGCTTCTCCCTTCCCATCCAGAGGCGGGAAAGAGGAGGAGGAGGAGGACCGATTTCGCCTCCCCAGCCCTTATTTCCTTCCTCTCTAGGAATTTCCCCAAACTCGTCTGCTTTTAACCCTCTCCCAGCCATGTCTCTTTTGGGGATGGGGGTGTCTTTGGGGTTTGCAGGTGTTTGAATTCCTGCAGAAAAGGAAGCCAAGCCCTTGCAGATGCTGGAAACATAATCCGGTGCCCCATCATTCTACTTGGCTGCCTGATTTCGGAGTGGATGTGAACCTAAGAAGTAATCAATAAAACACTCTCCTGCCTTAAAAGCTTCTTGGGATTTAGACAGTGTGACCCATTTATAAAAAAGCCCCCAAAGAGAATAAAAGGACCAGGATTTGGAATCATGGCTGGGTGGGAAGGGACCTCGGAGGTCTCGGGTGTTTTTGGCCCAGTTATCCATGTTTGTCTGCCCCCATCATTCCGCTTGGCTCTATGAATCGGAGTGGATGTGAACACGTGTAGCATCCTTTCCCCACGATAATTCGTATGCAAACCTTGAGCCATTCTGGGAGGCAGTCTTCCAGCTTTGGGGGTGAAAGAGGACGAGGACCGGAGATAGGGGTGACTAAGGATTAATCCATTTTCAATGAATTTCTATATAAAATTTGTATAAAGGAAAATTTGCTTAGCAGAATTTCATTTGGAACGAATTAATTCCACTGTACTGTATATTATTTGAGATACAGAGTGCTTCCCTGTAAGATCCGCGAAGAATCCTGGGGTCATTATCACTCCACATCAGGCAGTGATGTCCAGATGTGGAAAGGAGGGGAAGAGCCCTTCCTGAGTGCCTCCCCCCCTCCTGTCTTGGAAGGGACCCCAAAGGGAGAAGGAGGGAAGGCCAGGAGGCAAAGGAAAGGCAACCCCCCCCCCCAGTTTGGGAATAGTGAGAAAGGGGGCAGTCAGGAGGAGGGGAAGAGGCAGGCGAGGAACCTTCCTAGTAGCACAGTTAGCACTAAGGGGGGGGGGGATAGGAAGAGAAACCAACCCGCAAACTCAAAGGAACCCCAGGGATCAGTTTTTGCCCCCCTGGCTGCCCCCACCCCCCTGCCCTTCCTGTTGGAGGGTTCCCTTGATGGACCCCATTCAGGCAGGAACAAACCTCAGCAGAGGCGCTGCCTTTTGAGATCGGGAGTAACGGATTCCCTCCCCCCGTTTCCAGTCCAGTTCCTTTCCTCCTCCTCCTCCCTCCAGGAAAAGTAACGCCCGTTCCTTTTCAGACCAACGCCCCAGCTCTCATGGGGGGGGGGCTGGGAGGGCCAACACGGGGCCCACAGAATGGAGGGGGGCCTTTTCCAACCTCTTCTGTTCCTTCCCTCCCTCCTCCCTCCACTCCATCACCCAGAATCCCCCCCAGCAAGCCAGCAATGACCATGGGGTTTGTAGTCCAAAGAGACGATTCTCCCGCCAGAAAACTTGGGAAAATTGATATCTATAGGTAAAAAGCTTAAAGGAGTCGAAATTCTCTCACCCCTGCCCGGCCATGCCTGGCGATGGGAGTTGTAGTCCAGAAGATGCGGCGGCGCGCTTCTCCCTCCCCATCCAGAGGCGGGAAAGAGGAGGAGGAGGAGGAGGACCAATTTCGCCTCCCCAGCCCTTATTTCCTGCCTCTCTAGGAACCTCGCCCAAACTCGGCTGCTTTTAACCCTTTTCCAGCCACAGTCGTTTTTAGGGGGGGCTGGACTTTGGGGTTTGCACGAGTGTGAATTGTATTTGGTTTCTGTGATGGCTACTGGGCTCCTCAACTTGTTTGGGTTGGTACTGCTCTGAGGAAGGGGGGTTTCGCCCTCGAAATATTAGCAACGTTTTTTTGAATTTTCTAGTACGCTAAAGGTATCACCTGTTCCACTTTTGCATGTGTCTTTTTGTGATGTCTCCTCAACTTGTTTTCCTCCACGAAAGGAAGCCAAAGCCTTGTGGGTGCACCGGGAGCACCCAGTCAGGAAGATAATCCGGTGCCCCATCATTCCGGATGGGGCTGGCTGATTTCGAAGTGAATGTTAACATCAGTAATCAATAAAATAATCTCCTGCCTTAAAAAGAGACCTTATTTATTTATTTATTTATTTAAGAACTTATATCCCGCACCATCTTCCCAACGGGAACTCTGGGCGGCTAACAACGTAAAAAGCATAAAAGGCTTAAAAGCAAAAATAGCAAAGCCCCCAAACAAGGGCGGCAAAGAGCAAGATGGCGGCAAACAAAAGGATAAGGGAAATGGAAAAAGAAAAACTAACTAATAAGGTCACCGTACGCTTCTTTAAAGAGGAAGGTCTTCAAAGCCCTCTTAAAGGCAGGCAGGGACTCCAGCAGGCGCAGCTCAGGAGGGAGATGGTTCCAAAGCGAGGGTCCCACCACAGAGAAGGCGCGGTTCCGCGTACGCGTTCTCTGCGCCTCTGGGTGTGGCCACTCGCAATGAGCGCGCCTGCGACGATCTCGTGGGTCTGGATCCGGATGCTCTTAGGGAGATACACTCTGCCAGGTAACCTGGTCCCAAGCCGTGGAGGGCTTTGAAAGTCAAAACCAGGACCTTGAACCTGATCCGGAAGGCAATGGGGAGCCAATGTAGGCGGACCAGGACTGGGGTGATGTGCTCGTATCTACGAGCACCCACCACCAGCCTGGCCGCCGCATTTTGCACCCGCTGTAACCTCCGGACCAGGGTCAAGGGCAACCCCACGTAGAGGGCATTGCAGTAGTCGATCCTCGAGACCACCAGAGCCTGCACAACTGTCCTCAGGGAGGACTCATCAAGGTACTGACGGATCTGGGCGATCCTGCGGAGATGGAAAAAAGCGGCCCTGGAGACGGCCATCACCTGGGCTTCCAGGGAGAGGGCCGAATCCAGGACCACGCCCAGATTCCTGGCCCTGTCTGTAGGCTGGAGGGAAATACCCCCCAGACTAGGGAGGGGGCCATTGTACCGAGACGAGGGCGCCCCGAAGAACAGAACCTCCGTCTTCTCCGGGTTAAGCTTGAGCCGGTTATCTCTGGTCCATTCCAGTACGGCCTCCAGGCACAGATCGAGGGAGCGAACCGCCTCCTCTGCAGACGTAGAAAAGGAGATATAGAGCTGCGTGTCATCAGCGTACTGATGACAGCGAACTCCATATCTCCTGATGACCTCCCCCAGCGGCCTCATATAAACATTGAACAGCACAGGGGAGATTGCCGACCCCTGGGGCACCCCACAAGGGAGAGTCCAAGGAGCCGACAAAACATCCCCCAGCTGAACCCGCTGAGTCCGGCCGCGGAGGAAGGAACGGAGCCAGGCCAGGGCCTGACCACCAATTCCCGCCTCAGCGAGCCGGGCCAGAAGGTTACCGTGGTCGACGGTATCAAAGGCTGCTGAGAGATCAAGGAGGACGAGCAGGGAGGAACACCCCCTGTCGGCCTCCCTGAGGAGGTCATCCTGCAGAGCGACCAGGGCGGTCTCGGTCCCGCGAAGAGGCCTGAATCCAGACTGGAAGGGATCCAGGATATGGTTTATCTCCAGGTATGACTGGAGCCGGACAGCAGCCACCCCCTCGACAACCTTGCCCAGGAAGGGAACAATGGCGATCGGACGAAAGTTGGAAAGATCGTCCGTCGCCAAGCCAGATTTCTTGAGAGTGGGCTTTACCACGGTCTCCTTAAGCCGGGAAGGGAAACAACCCTCTCGAAAGGAGGCCGTGGCGATGGACGAAACCCACTCTGGCATGTTCCCTTCGGCAGATTTTATGAGCCAAGCTGGGCAAGGGTCAAAGGGAGTGGCCACCGGCCGGCACCGAGCCATAACTCTGGAGGCCTCCGCGGAAGAAACCGGCCCGAACTCGTCCAGGAGGGGAGAACGGAGGGGTGAGGCACCGGAGGACCCAAAGGATGGACTAGAACAACTGGGGGGCAAGTCGGAACGGATGGCCTCAATTTTAGATCTAAAATGGGCTGCGAATTGCTCGCTAGTGAAATCACTAGGAGGAGGCCGCAGCTGACTGGGATTGGAGAGGTCCCGAACCACCCGGAATAATTCCGCCTGGCGGTTCGAGGCCTCGCCAATTCTCAGGGAGGCATAAGATCTTCTCGCGTCCCTGATCGCGCGAAGATAGCGGCCAGTCAGCTGTTTAAGGGCAGCCCTGTTTACTTCCGTCCGGTTTGCCCTCCATATGACCTCCAGTCTCCTACGTTCTTGCTTCATCGACCGCAACTCCACCGTGAACCACGGGGAGGAGTGGCCTCGGCATCGTAGGAGACACTTAGGGGCGATCCGGTCTATCGCCCCGGCGGAACCCACATACCACCTTTCCACCAGGGCGTCAACCGGATCGTCTGCCAGACCGCCAGAGAGCTCCCCGAAGGCCTCCATAAACCTAGGGGGGTCCAGGAGCCTACGGGGGCGAGCCCAGATGTAAGAAGGGCGCTCCCCGCGGGGTGGGGGGGCGATCGACAGGGAAAATTTTAGCAGGTAGTGGTCCGACCATGACACGGGCAGGGGCAAAATGCCCCCAACCCCCAGACACGAATCCGGCGACGTGGAGGAAAAGACCAGGTCCAGGGTGTGGCCAGCTCTATGGGTGCGGCATAAAACATGCTGAGATAAGTTCATGGAAGTCATGGATTCCATGAATTCCAGAGCCGCCCCAGAGAGTTCACCATCAGCGTGCAAGTTGAGGTCCCCAACCACCAGAAGGCGGGGGGAACCCAACAAGGCAGCCGAGATGAACTCAGCGATCTCTGGCAGGGATTGCGCTGGGTTGCGGGGAGCACGGTACACCAGTACAATGCCAAACTTATCTCGCTGACCCACAGATAGCCATCTTGCACTACTTTGAGCAGTAGTGGTCGGCATGTAAGTTGTAAAACAAACAAACAAACAAACAAATAAATAAATTTAAAATAAAATAAAATAAAATAAAATAAAATAAGTACAGTACAGTGGACCCTTGTATAACAAACAGCTTGTATAACATAACATTTGTACAACATAAAAAATTCCGGAGATAGGGGAAATTTGCTTAACATAATCACCTATGGGGAGAATCCATACAACATAAAAATGGGATCACTCCGTTTTCAATGCATTCCTATGGGAATTTGTATAAAGGAAAATTTGCTTAACATAGGGCGCTTTTACACGACCCCTAAGATCCGCTGGTCCCTTAAATTCAGAGCAGAGATCTTAGCGGCTTGTCGCTCTTCCTGTGTTCCCACCCCCTCCGCACTTCCTGGCTGCTGCCTGCATGAGGGGAGGGAGAAAAAACAGGAAGAAAAGAACGTGGCTCACCTCCAGTCTCTTAAGTAGCTCTTAAAGGGGCGGGAGCCAAAAACAACAACAAAGAGAAGCAAGGAGAGCACCGCACTCACTATCGTTGCATCCCATCAAAGAATTTTCACCTCCAGAGAGAAGGTACTTGAAAGGTGCGCTGGGACATGCTAAAGTGAGCGTGGTCGCACTTAATTGCCTGTAAACTCCGGAGGTGGTGGGGAAACATTTTTAAGCTCCGGAGCTTGCAGCCATTTGCTGTGGAGTTTAGGGGTCGTGTATAAACACCCATAATTTCATTTGGAACAAATTAATTTCTTTATACAAGGTACCAATGTACTTGGGATTTAGACAGTGTGTCCCATTTAAAAAGCCCTTCAAAAAAAGGACCAGGAATGGAGGTCTCAGAAGTTTTTGGCCAAGTTATCCATGTTGTGTAAGGATGCGAGACTGGGCTGGGGGCCATCCTGGGTAAAAAACCAGGTAGATCTGTGTCTCGGATCCATGATTTTTTGCACCATCGCGAAGATATGAACTGGAGGATACATGATTATTATTGTGTAATAGTTGGACGTGAATGAGATGTGTGATTTGAGGCTGATTTGGGAAGAATCCCATGTAAAAATTCATATGAAATCAGGAGGATCCGTCAAGATCTGCGTTTTACTTTCTTCCTGAAGCAAGGAAGTTGGGGAGTAGCCTGGACTCAATGCAAGGAGCCACCTTTGTTTACAGCTGGGACATAGTTGCAGGTGACGGTTGCCGGTCTGGTATCTGAGATACAGTGGAGGGGATGGGTTGTTTCTGCCTTAAATCCCCGGTAGCAGGCTCAAGGTTCACTCAGCCTTCCATCTTTCCAAGGTTGGTAAAATGAGTACCCAGCTCGCTGGGGGGGGCAATGTGTAGCCTGCACACTGTAATTAAAATTGTAAAACCGCCCAGAGACTACTTGTAGTGGTATGGGGCGGTATATAAGCAGAACACTTTAAAAGCCACTGAACACAGAATATTGACCATCAAAGATGGGGAGGGCCTCCTGTTTCTTCTTCTTCTTCTCTCTCTCTATCACAGGTTGCCAGCAGCTGCGTAGCTGTTTCCGAGTCACTCTTCACACCTGGCTGTGCAGGACATTGTGGCTGCTGTGGGCCTTTTTACATGGGGCCTTTTTACACAACCCCTAAAATCTGAGGCAAAGGGCTCCCAAATGCAGAGCTTAAAATTGTTTTAATTTAATGGAGTACATTAAAGATTTTAATTAATCAGTTAGGTTTTAGCCCTCAATTTAGCAATATAATAAATCTACTGTATTCTAATAATAAGGCTAGAATATCAGTGAATGATGGAATAAGAGAAACTGTTACCCTGTGCCGAGGAACTAGACAAGGTTGCCCATTATCTCCAGTTTTGTTTATACTTATAATGGAAATGCTGGCTAATGTAATAAGGAAGGATAAAGAACTAGAAGAGGTTGAAGAGGGAAAGTCAAATAAAATTAACTTATTTGCTGATGATACATTATTAATAATTAAAAACTCATTGATTAATATTTATAAATTACAGAAGCATTTAAAGGGGTTTGAGACAGTAACAGGATTAAAGGTTAATTGGAACAAATCTGAATGCATGTTGTCAAATTACAGTGAATAAGAGAAAAAGTTGTTTAGGGAAGTATTTAAAGGTAAATTAGTAAATAGCATTAATTATTTGGGGATAAAATTAGCATGGAGCTTACAACATATGTTTAAAATAAATGCTGAGAAGGTTAAGAAAGAGATTACTGAACAAATAAAAGAGTATCAAAGACTAAGGATTTCTTGGTTTGGAAGGATTTCATTATGTAAAATGAAAATTATTCCCAAACTAAGGGCCTTTTTACACGACCCCTAAGATCCGCTGGTCCCTTAAATTCGGACCAGAGATCTTGAGGGTTTGTCGCTCTTCCTTCCTCCCCACCACTCCGCACTTCCTTGCTTCTGTCTGCGTGAGGGGAGGGAGGAAAAAAAGCCTTAAAAAGGGACAAAAGAATGCATTCTTACCTCAGGTGCCGGTGGACGTTGCTCCGGCGCCGGTTATTTCCTGATTCCTCTTAAAGGGGCAGGAGGCAAAAAAAAAAAAACCCAACAAAAAGAAGCGAGGAGAGCCTGACACTCTCCGCATCAAATTTTTTCACAGTCCCAGAGCAGGTACAAGAAAGCTGCGCTGGGACACACTAAAGTGGGCGGGGTCGCACTTAATTTCCTGTTAACTCCGGAACTGGTGGGGAAACATTTTTAAGCTCCGGAGCTGGGAGCCATTTGCAGCGGAGCTTAGGGGTCGTGTATAAACGCCCTAAATTTCCTATTTTGGATGTTACCTATAAAATGGCATGAAAGTGAACTTAAAGGGATTCAGGGGAAAATTAATATGTTTTGCAACTGCAATAAAAAAGCTAGGATCAATAAGAGGTTATGGTATATACCACAAAAAGAAGGTGGTTTAGGGTTACCTAACATTAAGCTATATTACATAGCCAATCAATTAAGACATATTCCAGATTTTATAATAGGGAATGATAACCTAATTTGGAGAGACTTAGAAATTAAATCAAAAGAGAATATTTTTTAAAGGAGGATGTTAAAGTTCAGGTGAAAAAGATAAGTAATCCATTCTTGAAAAATACTATGGAATGTTGGAGGAATTTTAGGGAGATTTTTAAGCCCATTGGTTTCACCCTTGATAAAGAAATGAAGGATTTCCCCGACAATTTAAAAGGGAAGTTAAATAAGCTACTGCATGATAAAAAAAAGTTATATACTTGCGGGAGTGGTTAAAGCAAATGCAGAATAGACAAAGCATAAAGGAGAAATTGGGAGGAAATATTTCCTGGCTGAACATTATACAATTGGAAAAATGGAATAAAGAATGGATAACTAAAGTAGGAGAGTGTAGAAAATTGACCAGATTTGAAGAAATTATAGATAGAAGAAATGAGATTGAAAATAAAGAACAGAGGAAAGAAATTGTAAGTGAGATATATAAAATATTAATTCAGGAAGATAATGAAAAAAATAATCAGTTAAGAGATATTTGGCAAGAAGACATTAACAAAGAGATAAAAAGGAAAATTGGGGGAAATTGTGGAAGAAAAGAATAGTGAAAAATATGTCTGTGAGAGTTAAAGAAAATTGTTATAAAGTATGTTGGAGATGGTATATAACACCTGCAAAGCTACATATAATAAATAAAGAAATATCTCCTATTTGCTGGAGATGTAAAAAAGAGAAAGGGACATATTTACATATGTGGTGGACATGTGAGAAAAGGAAATTGGAATGGAATTTGGTTTTCAATGAAATGCAAGAAATACTAGGGAAAAAGATTCCAATGTCCCCCCAGCTGTTAAACATAGTTGAAGATATTCAACTGAAGAAAGAGGAGGGCGAATTGGTAATTAGAGTCATACCTCGTATAACAGAAAATTTGTACAACGAAAAAAAATCCAGAGCCCCCCTGGCCAGCCCCGTTCCCTTCTCCCCGCACAGTTGGAAGGCATTTCCCTTTTACACACACACACACACACACACACACCCCTCTGGCTCTGAGAAGGAGAGGGAGGCGGTGGAAGAGAGCGAGAGCAAGAGCGCCCGAGAGAGAGAGAGAGAGAGAGAGAGAGAGAGAGAGAGAGAGAGAGAGAGGGAAGGCGAGCAGCCGCCGGGATCGGGCGCTTCCCTTTCTCTCTCCATCAGAGGGGTGGAAAGCTGTCCTGGCTAGCCCCACTCCCTTCTCCCCACACAGTTGGAAGGCATTTCCCTTACACACACACACACACACACACACACACACACACACACACACACACACACACACACACACACACACACACACACACACACACACACACACACACACACACACACACACACACTCTTCCGCGGCTGCGGGGATCAGAGGCCGGGGAGAGGGACGGGGGTCCCCTTTCTGCTTCTCCCCTCCCCCCGCTGATGTTGTTGTTGGAGGAGGAACAGCCACTCGCCCCCCCAAGCCGGGCGGCGGCGGCGCACCCACTCATTCCCCACCCAGCCCGGCAGTGGCAGCGCGCCCATTCGCTCCCCACCTGCCAAGCTCCCCAGCACTAATGTTGTCGGTGGCAGAGGAGGAACGCCCACTCGCCTCCCCAAACTCCGTGGCCACTCGCCTCCCCCCACCCTCCAAGCTTCCAGCAGTAGCATTGGGGGAACTCCGCCCCCCCCCACAAGCTCCATGGCAGCGGCACATTGGACAGCCCTGATCTTGGGTATGCATTGGAACGGATTAAATCTGTTTTCAATGCATTCCTATGGGAAATTTCAATGTGTACAACGTAAGATTTGTATAACGTAATTTAATTTGGAACGAATTAATTACGTTATACAAGGTACTACTGTATAATGGTTACGACCGCAAGGCTGATGTTTGCCAAATATTGGAAATCTAATAAGCAATTAGTAATGGAAGAATGGTATAAGGAGTTATGGAATTTAGCTATTAATGATAAATTGACCTGTGAAATTAAAATTAGAAAAGGAGTGAGCAAATCTAATGATTTTAATGGAATATGGGATAAATTATTGGTATATGTATTTCAAAAAGGCAAGGGGTATACACCTGGAGAAGACTCAATGTACTTCTGGAAAGAAACGGGCTGGTCAATACCATGAAGTTGTAATCTTGTTTAAGTCCCGAGGGGGGTGGGTTGCACTGGGTTTATGTCTGTACATTGTTATATTTTTGTATACTGTTGTTTTGTTATTTTTTTATTCTTAAGTTATTTTGCTGTTTTATCTATTCTTTTATAAATAAAAAAAATTAAAAAATGTTTTCCCACTGTGCTCGGACTGAGTATGATGTTGTCCCCCTTACCACCACCACCACCCCAATCCCCTTCTGGCAAAGGTCCTGTTCCAGAAACCAAAGGACGGGCTGCTATTCAACAGGTGCGGCTGACATTCCCTGCCCTGGTGGACATTGTTGGAAGGGAGGAAGTCGTTCAGGATGCGTCCTTGTTCCTGGAATCTGGCGTAGCATCCTTTTCCCACCCTGATTCATATGAGAATTGTGACCCATTCTGGAAGGCAGAAACCTATCAAGCTGTAACAACTCTTCCTCCCCCTCCTCCTTCAGATGCAAGCCGTTTCAGAATCAGAATACTTTTATTGGCCAAGTGTGGTTGGACACACCCAGAATTTGTTTTGGTAAAAAAAATGCTCTCCATATATAAAAGGAAATATAAGAATCATATATTCAACAATAAAAACACAGTGCAACAATACCATATAACCTATTATATAAAAAGGAAGAAAAGAAGTAAAAATTATTCAACAGTTTGATAGCACTTGGAAAGAAACTATCTTTATATCAAGTTGTCCTAGTATGCAATGCCCTAAAACGTTGCCCTGAGGGTAACAATTGAAACAGATTATGTCCAGGATGTGTCGAATCTGTATATATTTTCATCACCCTCTTTTTAGCTCGTGTGGTATACAATTCCTCAATAGTTGGCAAATTAGTAACAATATTTTTTTCTGCAGTTCCAATTATCCTTTGAAGTCTATATCTGTCCTGCTTAATCGCAGAACTAAACCAGAGAGTAATAGAGGAACAGATGATTCATTCAATAACACCTCTATAGAATTGAATCAACAGTTCTTTTGTCAGTCTGAACTTCCTCAGTTGATGCAGAAAAAACATTCTTTGTTGTGCGTTCTTAATACTTTTAATATTAAATGACCATTTTAAATGTTGAGATATAATAGTACCTAAAAATTTAAAGGACTCCACTATTGACACTAAGGTATTTGATATCATAAGAGGTGGTTGTATAGAACGAGTCATTCTAAAATCCACCACCATTTTAACAGTTATTCATGTGTTTAATTCAAGATTATTTTGAGTACACCATAAAACTAGTTGTTCAATCTCTTGCCTATAGGCAGATTCATCCTTGTCTAGAATGAGGCCAATCACTGTAGTGTCATTTGCAAACTTCACTATTTTAACAGAGGACTCCTTTGAGGTACAATCATTAGTATATAAGGAAGAAAGAAATGGAACAGGGAATTAGATTGCAGCTGCAAAGATCATGCAAGAAGAAAAGAAAAATCCATTGTGAAAGGTGGAAATAAAATGGAAAATACTGGTGTTCTTATGAAATCAGTCAATGAAAACATTTATTTAAGGCAGGCCTGCCCAAAGTCCGGCCTGGGGACCAAATCCGCCCCATCAGGCCATTCTGAGTGCTGCGCCACCGGCACTGCTGGGAAGCTTGGGCGGCTGGGCAGATGGGCGGTCTGCCACCACCTGCACCGCAGGGGAAAGTGTGGGGGTGGGCAGGCCAGCGGGCCTCTGCCACCCCCAAGGAGCTTTGGGGTGGGCTGGCGGGCGAGCCGTCGCCACCGCTGGGGAGCTTGGGGGGGGTGCAAGGTCACACAGATCGCCTCTTCCACGGGGCGACCTGTGGCCACGGCTCCCTGTGCTTCTTTTGGTCCCCACCTCCCTCCCTCCCTCCTTTCCTTGTTCCCAACCTTCCTTCCTTCCTTCCTTCCTTCCTTCCTCTCTTGGTTTCCACCTTCCTCCCTCCCTCCCTTGGTCCCCGCCTTCCTTCCTGCAGGTGGGATTGCAAGGGGTCAGTGGGTGGGGCTTATGGGTCAGTGGGTGGGGCTTGCAGTGGGGTAGAAGGGTCGGGGAGCAACCGGCCCCTGACACATTCTCAACCACCAAATCTGGCCCTCCTTACAAAAAGTTTGGGCACCCCTGATTTAAGGGCAGCACATTGAATTGTGCCTGGTAGGTGACTGGCAGCCAGTGGAGCTGCTTTAGTAGAGGTGAAATATGATCTGGGTAACCCGCCCCAGTCAGTAATCTTGCTGCTGCGTTCTGGACCCATGGAAGTTTCCTGAGACTTTCTATTGGTATCCCTGCACAGAGTGCATTACAGTAGTCCAGCCAGGAGGTCACTAGGGCATGTGTCACCGTGGCCAGAGGAGGTTTCACTGCTCTGCTCTGTACAACAATACAGAAACAGTCTGCACTAAATAAAAGCCATTCAAAACCATTATAGAGAACAACCCAAAAGGTGGAGGGGATGAAATGAGAACAGAGAGAAAAGGGGATTTTCACTGGATCACCTCTGGAAGGAGTCCTGTCAGGAGTAGAAAGGAGGACGTCTGCCCTGCCAGGGATTATCAGTTGTGTTCTCTCTCCGAACATTTTCCCACACTCCAGTTATCTGGAAGGCTTCCTCCCTGTGAGCAGCGTGTCTTGCCTAACAAAGGTTGTAAGGCGACTGAAGCTTTTTCCACAATCCAGACCTTTCAATAGCTGCTCAAATGCCTGGGCCTTAAGGTGTGTAGAAAGACAAGCAGAACGACAGAAATTCGCTCCTCAGTCCTGAAATTAAGATGGCTTCTCTCCTGTGTGGGTCCTGTGATGCTCAGCAAGGTTTTGAGAACGACTGAACTTCTTTCCACACTGCTTCTTGCCTGAGTGGGTCCTGTGATGTCTACCAAGGTGTTCAGAACGACTGAACCTCTTTCCACATTCCAGACATTCAAATAGCTTCTCTCCTGTGTGGGTCCTGTGATGCCTAGCAAGGTTTTGAGAATGACCGAATCTCTTGCCACACTCCAGACATTCAAATGGCTTCTCGCCTGTGTGTGTCCTCAGGTGTGTAGTTAGGTCTTTAGAATAACTAAACCACTTTCCACATTCCAAACATTCAAATAGCTTCTCACCTGTGTGGGTCCTGTGATGCCTAGCAAAGCTTGAAGCCTGACTGAACTTCTTTCCACATTCCAGACATTCAAATGGCTTCTCTCCGGTGTGTGTTCTCAGGTGTGCAGTCAGGTCTTTAGAACAACTAAACCTCTTTCCACATTCCAGACATTCAAATGGCTTCTCGCCTGTGTGGGTCCTGTGATGGGTAGCAAGGTTTGAAGCCTGACTGAACTTTTTTCCACATTCGAAACATTCAAATGGCTTCTCGCCTGTGTGGGTCCTGTGATGGGTAGCAAGTTTTGAAGCCTGACTGAACTTCTTTCCACATTCCAGGCATTCAAATGGCTTCTCTCCTGTGTGGGCCCTATGATGCTTAGCAAGGCTTTGAGAATGACCGAATCTCTTGCCACACTCCAGACATTCAAATGGCTTCTCGCCTGTGTGTGTTCTCAGGTGTGTAGTTAGGTCTTTGGAACAACTAAACCTCTTTCCACATTCCAGACATTCAAATGGCTTCTCACCTGTGTGGTTCCTGTGATGCCTAGCAAGGTTTGAAGCCTGATTGAACTTCTTTCCACATTCCAGACATTCAAATGGCTTCTCTCCTGTGTGTGTCCTCAGGTGTGCAGTCAGGTCTTTAGAACAACTAAACCTCTTTCCACATTCCAGACATTCAAATGGCTTCTCGCCTGTGTGGGACCTGTGATGAGTAGCAAGGTTTGAAGCCTGACTGAACCTCTTTCCACATTCCAGACATTCAAATGGCTTCTCGCCTGTGTGTGTTCTCACGTGTGTAGTTAGGTCTCTATAACAACTAAGCCTCTTTCCACACTCGAGACAATCAAATGCTTTCTCCTCTTGGTGAATTTTCCTATGTAAACGAAATTTTGATCTGTTAGTAAAAGATTTTCCATACATGGTGTGCTCATCATTCCTTTCCCCTCCTTTGGATATTTACTGAACCATTTGTTCTTCCTCCTGACAAGTAATAGATTTGTCCATCTTTTCATTGATATGTTTTCCACTAAGTTTCTTCTGGTTTGATTCTCAGCACCCTCTTTTGCATCTCAACATTACATACATAAGAACATAAGAAGAGCCATGCTGGATCATGCCAAAGGCCCATCTAGTCCAGCTTCCTGGATCTCACAGTGGCCCCACCAGATGCGTTTGAGAGCGCATGAGACTAGATATCTGTCTCCTGATACCACTTCCCTGCATCTGGCCCTTGAAGTACCCTGGTTTTAAGTCTGGAGATTACACATCATCATGGTTTGTAACCTGTGATGGACTTTTCCTCCAGGAATCTGTCCAATCCCCTTTTGAAGGCATCCAGGCCAGATGCCATCACCACAGTTCCATAGACTAACAACACGCTGGGTGAAAAAATATTTTCTTTTGTCTGTTCTTACTCTCCCAGCCCTCAATTTGAGTGTATGTCCCCTAGTTCTGGTATTTTGTGAGAGGGAGAAGAGCTTCCCTCTATCCACTTTACTCATGCCCTGCATTATTTTGTACGTCTCACTCATATCCCCCCTCAGACGCCTTTTTTCCAGACTAAAGAGGCCCAAATGTTTTAGCCTTTCCTCATAAGGGAGGTGCCCCAGCCCAGTAATCATTTTAGTTGCTCTGTTCTGCACCTTTTCCAGTTCCACTATGTCTTTCTTGAGATGCGGTGACCAGAATTGTACACAATACTCCAGGTGCAGCCTTACTATTGTTTTGTATAATGGCATTATAATGTTGGCTGTTTTATTTTCAATCCCCTTTTTGATAATCCCCAGCATGGAATTGGCCTTCTTCACCGCTGCCACACATTGGGTAGACACCCTCATGGAGCTGTCCACCAACACACCAAGATCTCTTTCCTGATCTGTCACGAATAACTCAGAGCCCATGAGTTGATAGACAAAGTTTTGATTTTTTGCCCCAATATGCATTACTTTACATTTGGCTACATTAAAACACATTTGCCATTTCGTAGCCCATTCCCCCAGTTTGGAGAGATCCTTCTGGAGCTCTCCACAATCTTCTCTGGTTTTTACCACACGGAAAAGTTTTGTGTCATCTGCAAACTTGGCCTCCTCACTGTTTATCCCTGTCTCCAGGTCATTTCTGAACAGATTGAAAAGCACCGGTCCCAGGACAGAGCTCTGGGTCACACCGCTTTTTACTTCTCTCCATTGTGAAAATTTCCCATTGACACCTACTCTTTGTTTCCTGGATCTCAACCAGTTCTTAATCCATAAGAGGACCTGCCCTCTTATCCCCTGACTGTGCAATTTTCTCAGCAGCCTTTGGTGAGGGACTGTGTCAAAAGCCTTTTGAAAATCCAGATAGACTATATCCACCGGTTCACCCAAATGTACATGCCTGTTGACCTTTTCAAAAAATTCTAAAAGTTTTGTCAGACAAGACTTACCCGTGCAAAAGCCATGCTGATTTTCTCTCAGCAAGATTTGTTCTTCTATGTGTTGTAAGATTTTCTCTTGGATAAGGCTTTCCACCATCTTACCTGGGACAGATGTAAGGCTAACTGGCCTGTAGTTTCCCGGGTCCCCCCTCCTTCCTTTTTAAAAAATTGGTGTGACATCTGCTATCCTCCAGTCCCCCGGCACTGTGGCCATTTTAAGAGACAAGTTGCATATTACCGTCAAGAGATCTGCAATTTCATTTCTCAGTTCCCTAATAACCCTTGGGTGGATGCCATATGGGCCCGGTGACTTGTTAATCTTCAATTTATCAATTAGTCCTAAAACATCCTCTCTTTTAACCTGTATTTGATTTAATTCTTTAGTCAAAAGGGGCCGTTCAGGCAGCAGAATCTGCTCAAGGTCTTCTTTCGTGAAGACAGATGCAAAGAACTCATTTAATTTCTCTGCAATTTCCAAGTCCTCCTTAATCTCCCCTTTTCCTCCCTCGCCATCCAGAGGGCCAACTGGTTCTCTGGCAGGTTTTCTACTTCTAACATATTTAAAGAAGCTTTTATTATTACCCTTTATATTGCTAGCCATGCGTTCCTCAAAATCTTTCTTTGCCTCTCTTATCATCTTCTTACATTTCTTTTGCCAGAGTTTGTGTTCCTTTTTATTTTCCTCATTTGAGGAGGATTTCCATTTACAGAAAGACCTCTCCATGCCGGTGCCCTCTTGGACTTAAATGAGCTCTTCTTTCTTTGTGGTATGCACTTGTGCTGGGCCTCTGTTACCGTTGTTTTAAACAGGTTCCATGCACTCTGAAGAGATTGGATTCTTCCAACCTTCCCCTTCAATTTCTTTCTAACTAGTTTCCTCATCTGAGGGAAGTTTGCCCTTCGAAAATCAAGGGTTTTTATGTCTGATTTGCTTGACACTCTTCCTCCAACATGCATGGCAAAGGAGATTGCAGCATGGTCACTGTTCCCCAGAGGCTCAGTGACATTCACATCCCTGACCAAGCCCTGAGTATCACACAGTATTAGATCCAGAGTTGCCTGTTCTCGGGTGGGCTCCATGACAAGTTGCTCTGAGGCACAGTCATTCAGCAAGTTGAGAAACACAGTTTCTCTTTCTTGCCCGGAGTTCGCATTGGCCCAGTCAATGTGGGGATAATTGAAGTCCCCCATGATTACTATCCTATCCTTCTGAGACATTCAACCTCTCCCTCTGGTGCTTGGTGTTTTGCTTTCTTCTCTACAGGAACTTACCTACTAAAAACAGGCAAGATATAAGTGACCACGGAAAACAAAAAATGTCAAATCCAGTAACAGACCCAACAAATTGCCATGGAGGGTGCAGGGGAATGAAAACCAGCTCTAGGGAGGTCCCACCTCCACCAACATCAGTGAGGAGGCCAATTGCAGCACCAATGAAGATGCTGAGGAAAACCAGGGGATTTATCACACTCCTCCGGTAAGAGTATTTGAGGGAAATTTAGGGTGGGAGAACCCATGTGGGTTCCAGCATAAGAAATGAATGCAAATTTTTCCATAGCCTTCATATATTTTGATATCATTTTGGATCTAACTCACAGAAAGTTGCACTGGGTCTTCCCTTCTCTTCCAAATTAATTTATGGTGCTTCTGGTTACCTTCAAAGCAACCACTCAGGTGGTCTTGGTTATTTGGAAGGAGCATTGCTTCTCATCCCCAGGAAATACCAGTTGCATGTATATAGTTTCAGATGCAGAGAGCTTCACAGTAATATCTGTGAAGAATCCTGGGATTATATCACTCCACGTCAGGCAATGATAATCAGTGTATAAAGGAGGGGAAGAGCCCTTCCTGAGTGCTTCCCCCATCTTGGAAGGATCATAGAATCATAGAGTTGGAAGAGACCGCAAGGGCCATCTAGTCCAACCCCCTGCCATGCAGGAACCCCATCACAATATTTCCGACAGATGGCCATCCAGCCTCTGCTTAAAAACCTCCATGAAGGAGACTCCACCACCCTCCGTGGCAGCATCTTCCACTGCCGAACAGCTCCAATCGTCATGAAGTTCTTCCTAATCTTCAAATGGAATCTCTTTTCCTGTAGTTTGAAACCATTGCCCCACATCCTAGTCTCTCAAGCCATGGAAAACAAACCTGTTCCCTCTTCAATATGACATCCTTTTAAATATTTAAACATAGCTATCATATCCCCCCTCAGCCTTCTTTTTGAAAGGCTAAACATTCCCAGTTCCCTAAGCTGATCCTCATCAGACATTTCCTCCAGACCTTCAACCATCCTGGTCGCCCTCCTCTGTATCCGCTCAAGGTTGTCAACATCCAGGTGGGGTCTGACCAGGGCAGAATAGAATGGTACTATCACTTCCCTTGATCTAGACATGATGCTTCTGTTGATGCAACCAAGAATCACATTGGCTTTCTTGGCTGTCGCGTCACACTGCTGACTCATGTTCAGTTTGTGGTCCACCAAGACCCCCAGCCAAGCATACCCCATCCTATATCTGTGTAATTCATTCTTTTTACCTAGAGGTAGCACCCTACATTTACCTCTGTTGAAATCCATTCCGTTAGCTTTGGCCCAGCATTCTAATCTGTCAAGGTCCTTTTGGATTTTCATCCTATCCTCTAGGGAATTAGCAACCCCTCCCAATTAGTATCATCTGCAAATTTAATTAGCATACTCTCTATTCCTTCCTCCAAGTCATTATTAAAGATATTCAACAGCACTGGACCCAGAACAGAATCCTGGGGCACCCCAAGGCGAGAAGGAGGGAAGGCCAGGAACCAAAGGAAAGGCAAACACCCCACTTTGGGAATAATGAGAAACAGGAGGAAGGGAAGAGGCAGGTGAGGAAACTTCCTAGTAGCCCAGTTAGCAATAAGGGGGGGGGATAGGAAGAGAAACCACCCCACAAACTCAAAGGAACCAGTTATGATCCTTTAATGACTCTTGGGATCACCTTGGACCCCCCCCCCAACTTGCTTATGGTTTCGCCAGTCACTCCCTCCAAGGACATTTTGATGGCTGGACTTGGCGAGGAGGGGTGTAAGAAATGGGGAGCGGTGGGAGAATCAATGGACATCCCCCCCCAAAAAAGCCCTCTTTCCGATCCCCCTCTCAAAGGCCCTCCCTGGTGACCTGGAGGATGGACACCCCAACCCCCCCCCCCAGTGATCAGTTTTTGCCCCCCCCCAGGCCCTTCCTGTTGGAGGGTTCCCTTGATGGACCCCATTCAGGCAGGAACAAACCTCAGCACAGCCGCTGCTTTTTTAGCTCGGGACTAACGGGACCCCCCGCCCCCGTTTCCAGTCCAGTTCCTTTCCCCCCCCTCCTCCTCCTCCCTCCGGGAAAAGTAACGCCCGTTCCTTTTCAGAGCAACGCCCCAGCTCTCATGGGGGGGGCCTGGGAGGGCCAACACGGGGCCCACAGGCTGGAGGGGGGGCCCTTTCCATCCTCTTCTGTTCCTTCCTTCCCTCCTCCTTCCACTCCATCACCCAGAATCCTCTCAGCCAGCACTGACCATGGGAGTTGTAGTCCAAAGGGACGACTCTCCCGGCAGAAAACTTGGGAAAATTGATGTCTATAGGTAAAAAGGCTAAAAGAGGCGAAATATTCTCACCCCTGCCCGGCCATGCCTGGCGATGGGAGTTGTAGTCCAGAAGAGGCGGCGGCGCGCTTCTCCCTCCCCATCCAGAGGCGGGAAAGAGGAGGAGGAGAAGGAGGAGGACCAATTTCGCCTCCCCAGCCCTTATTTTCCTTCCTCTCTAGGAATCTCCCCCAGCTCGGCTGCTTTTAACCCTCTCCCAGCCTCCTGTCTGTTCTGCCTTCAACTTTTCCAACCATTGTTGCTTGCACTTATAAAGCGCAGCATCCGTCTTGTCAATCGTCAGTCATCACAGCCTGCTTCTTTTAAATTCCCCTCGTTTGTCTTGAATGGATGGGGAAACTCTTGCACTGAGTTTTCCCAGACTGCCGTTTTAGAGCAATAAAAGACGTTTGTCATGCTGTAAAAAAGTCACTCTGTCGGTCCTGAAGGTGCCACCAGACCCGCTGCTGGTGTATCACACAAAAGGATGTACAAACCACGAACAAACATTGGGCTTCTTTTGGCTTTGGCCGTCTAAACCAGTGGTTCTCAACCGGTGGGTCCCCAGATGTTCCTGGACTGCAACTCCCAGAAGCCTCCACCACTCATTGTGCTGGAAAGGATTTCTGGGAGTTGCACTTCAGGATCATCTGGGGACCCACAGGTTGAGAACCACTGGTCTAAACACTCCGTTCACAACAACCGTCATCCCTCCGGGTTTCAGACGTTTTCCAAAGGCTGCCATCAATGTGCTGAAAAAATGCAAGCAGTAAATCAGACGGGAAGTGAAAAAGAGTCAGGAGATGTATTTAAGGCATCTGAAAGGCTGACCAACTCCGCACAGCCTGGGCTTCCATAGCATAACGTCTTCAGATGCCATCCAGGCCAACCCCCCTCCATGCGGGAACCCCCATCACAGCATTTCTGACAGATTGTTATGTCCCAAAATAGGGTTTTAAAAATTATTTTCAGATGGGCTAGCCCCACTGAAGTCCGCTGAATCCCACAAGAAGCCAATAAAGATCCAACGCGAGAAATCCGAGGAATACTGATTTTATTTGGTACCAATAAAAACAGTAGGTGGACACCCGCCTTCCAACCGGGCTAAGATGTCGACCCTGCACATGCAATGAGTTCCAACTTTTATTGACTTTTGCCTCCTTCCTTTCCCTGGGCGGCACCAATCCCAGAGATTGGTCAGGGGCAGTTCAAATGACCCAATCAGAAAGGGTTGGGGGTTGGTTGGGGGCAGTTCTGGGTGGTCCCTGGTAGCAGTCAGGGCTTATGCAAATACCAGACAGAATGTCTCAATGGGGACAGGGGAGTGTGGCATTGTTCTTGGGTGTTGGTAAACTGGAAGTATCAGTGAGTCAATAGGAGGTGGCAGAAAGCAATTACCAACATCAGTGGGGGTAGGAGGGGTTGATGGGCCCACACACACACAAACATTTAGGAGACACAATGGTTTTGATACATGGGGACACAAGTCATAATAGGATTATGTTCAGGCGTGCTGGAAAGATACAAAGGTGTAAAGGCACAAGGATGTAAATTCTATAGGAGTGGTCTCATGGCTTCAGGGAGTGCAGATATGAAAATACAAGTCCTCTCCAGGTGTAAATGAAACAATGAAAAATGTCCTTGGGCGTTGATGACAATCTGGGTTGGCAGACAGGAATGTTGATTTTCTGAAGAGCAGCTACTGGGATACGTGTTGAAGATACCTGGTGATTATGGAGGTTTCCAGATGCCTCTGCCAGCCTGCGAAGTGGCCATTTTCTTCTTGGTGCCTGGCCTTCCTTCAGCCCCAGTTGATGAGAGATGGGGGTCAGGGGAGAGGGTA
Source organism: Phrynocephalus guinanensis (assembly GCA_037367245.1). NCBI lineage: Eukaryota > Metazoa > Chordata > Lepidosauria > Squamata > Agamidae > Phrynocephalus > Phrynocephalus guinanensis. Next base: position 4,659,651 of record CM074744.1, on the reverse strand, counting down.
CCTCAGGGTGGTGGGATGAGGGGAGGTTAAACAGGAGAAGAGAATAGAGAGGTGGAAGGAAGGAAAAAGCCTTTTGTATATTTGGTTGGTGCCAGAGGTAGGCAAGAGGACCAATGTTTTAAGGGTGTTTCTTGGCCCAAAGGGTGAGATGGGTAGTCACTCCCCCCTTCAGCCTGAGTAGAGAATATAGAAATTGGTCTAAGACTTATTTTGCCCAGGCTGAGTCCCTGGCTGCAGTCCTTTTGGGGTTCTGCTTGGTGAGGAGGAGAGGGGGAAGGGAGAGGAAAGGGTTAATACGGGGGGGGCTCGCTTTTATGCCCATATCTCGGGAACGGCTGGGTATTTTTAAACGGGGTGAAAAGCAGCTTGCTTTTCTCAGTATGGGGACCAATTGGGCCGTATTGTTGACTTTCGGAACCGGTCCAAAGGTCCTAAAATTTTATCTCTTCACCGTGACTTCACAAGATGGCCATCCAGCCTCTGCTTAAAAACCTCCAAAGAAGGAGACTCCACCACCCTCCTTTGGGGCAGCATCTTCCACTGCCGAACAGCTCTAACCGTCATTGCTCCGAGTCCTAGTCTCTGAAGCCATGGAAAACAAACCTGCTCCCTCTTCAATACGACCATCCTTTCAAATATTTAAGCATAGCTATCATATTCCCCCCCTCAGCCTTCTTTTTGAAAGGCTAAACATTCCCAGCTCTCTAAGCCGCTCCTCATAAGACATTTCCTCCAGACCCCCAATCATGCTGGTCGCCCTCCTCTGGATCCATTCAACCCACCCTTTTTGGGCCCATCAGTTCTGGTCATGCCCCCACCCTACCCCACTAGTAGAAATCTAGCATCTCAGTCCTGCTATAATAAATGTGTCACTCTCTCAGGCGCTGCAAAGGTCGTTGCTGCCCGTGTGTGGCCTAGCTTTCTTCCACCCCCTTGCCTTCCTGGTTGCAGGAACAGCTCCTCCCCACACAGAGAGACAGACAGACAGACAGACAGACAGACAGACAGACAGACAGACAGACAGACACTACTTGACCTCACAACTATATTCAGGAGAGACCCAGGCTGTCTCGGGGTGTTGCTGGCCTAGGAATTGGAACTGAGCCAATCAGAGCTGAGCCAATCAGAGCTCGGATTCTCCTCATCATCAGATGCCAGGCAGGGAGGGCACACCCCCCCCCCATTTTAACAAGCCTCCTGTCTTGCTCTCCTGTATCCCTGCCACACCTGCTGAACATCCCCCAGCTCAAGAAAATATCCATTGCAGTGCAATAAATGGAAGCGCAAAATATGGGGTGATGCTCCCAGTGGGGCCAAGGTATCTCTTAGACACACCCCTGTGTTGTCCTTGAGCTGTCAAGCAAAGACTGATCCTTCTCTCTATAGAGAAGAAAACATGGAGAAAGGAACCAGGCTGAAGCCTCAGGCTGCACTTCTCCTTTGAGACAGGGATCGGTGTGATGCACAACTTGTCAGTATTTAATTCTCCCCCGTTTCCACCGGCAAAATTCTCAGAAGGATCCATCCTGCCACCAATGGACACTGCTTGATTCCGGCATAAAAGATCACTAGGAGGAACTTTTGAAAAATATATTCAATGACTCCAGTTTCCGATGGAATTTCTTCTTGCCTTTACGAGGAAATAAAACTCACCCAGAGGTTAAGATGTAAGTCCAAGTCACTGAAAACACGTTTGCAAAAAGCAAATTTTATTTTAGTTTATCGGTAAAGGCATAAAAAAGACAGTATTAGGATAATACTTATGCCCTGCAACATTGCAACATAGGCTGCTTTCAAATGACCCCTAAAATCCGCTGCAAAACACTTGCAGACCCGGAGCATAAAATTGTTTTCCCACCAGCAGCGGACTTAAAAAAAAAATAAAGTACACCCTGTTGTGTATTGAGCTGTATTCCTATTGGTTTCTGTTCCTGTTCCAAAGGGAACAGGCCTATTGGTTTATTCAAGTTGCTGCATTAGGATCCTCAACCCTATTGGTCTCTGCCAAAAGGCAGCTTTGTGATTGGTTGTAATTGTTCCCTCCAAAATGTATCTTTTCCTAGCCAGTCCTGGCTCCTATAAATGTATCTCCCTCTCCCCAGTCCCTAGTCTTGTTCTCTCCCTGAATAAAGAGCTGTTACACTAGAAGCTGTCTCCAGCCTGCTATGTCAAAGAGCTGAATCACAGCTGAAATCACTAAACCCACTCTACAACACACCCATGCCCACTTAAGTGTGCCCCAGCACACTTTACAAGTACCTGGTCTCCAGAGGTAAAAAAAATTCTGATGTGGATTGTAAAGCTGTGGATGCTGGGTTTTTGTTGTCCCCCGCCCCTTTAACAGACTGGAATCCCTATGGGGCTGCTCCCATGCAGACGGAGGTGAGTGGAGGTGAGCCTGCATTTATTTTCTTCCTTTTTTCTCCCTCCCCTCACCGCAGACAGAAGCAACAGAGTGCGGAAGGGTGGGAACACAGCAAGAGGAACAAAACCCACATGATATTTGGCTGGGGGGATCCAAATGAAAGTTGCCAGCGAATTTTAGGGGTCGTTTGAAAGGAGCCATAGTAAATTTTACGTGGACAGACAGAGCTAACTTTGAATGCGCTTTAAGTGGAGTGACAGACTAAAATTCTGGGGAAAGGAGGTTGGTTTTAATGACAATAAAAATTAATCAGATCCCTGAGGGATGTTTATAACAATGTCCCAAAGGAGGAAAGACTCTTTGCAAAAAAACGGGAGACGGGAAGGAAATATTCATGGAAGGAGAGGCCAAAGGACTGGACCAAGACCAAGCTTATCAGCAAAAGGTGATCAGGTTCTTATTTAGTAGGTCAGACTACGAAAGCGCTGAGATTAAGGTGAGGGTCTCTGAAAACTGTCAAGTGCAAAATCGGCAGCTCGCGGTTCAAATCCCGGGTGCCACGCAGCCGAGCAAGCTCCCGCTGTTCACCCCAGCTCCTGCCAACCTAGCAGTTCGAAAGCATGTAAATGCAAGTAGATAAACAGGTACCGCCGTAAAAAAGCAGAAAGGTAAAATAGTGTTTCTGTACAATAGGCTTGGCCAAACTTCGGCCCTCCTGATGTTTTAGACCACAACTCCCAGAATTCCAAGCCCATATTTCCAATGGCAAAGGACTGTGGGAGTTGTGGTCCAGAACATCTGGAGGGCTGAAGTTTGGACATGCCTGCTGTACAGTCATGCTGGCCACATGGCCACGGACTTGCACAACACTGGCTCTGCGGCTTGAAAACAGAAATGAGCACCGCCCCCTAGAGTTGGACACAACTAGCACGCATGTGCGGGGGGGGGCTTTTACCTTTACCTCCCTCACTAGGAAGATAAGTCACTTTTTAGCTGGAAATCAGAGCAAGACTGAATTGACAGCCACCTGGGAATGGAGCCAGGGAGTCCTTGAAAGGGGTGGAAAGCTAGCGAGCTGGCAGGGCCTGGCAGAGGGGGGCGACCCTTTTGGTCTTGGTTACCTGGAAAAGAACAAGAGAGGAAAAGGTTAAAAGGGAACCCCCCCTTACAAGGGACCAGCACAGGGAGTAATAAAGGTCTCTCCCCCCCCCTTTGGTGCTTCATGTGTCTGACATCTCCGTATTCAAGCCGAAGAGCCAGCCTTCTGAACCTTTCTCTGTTCTCCGGATGAACACCCCTGGTGTAACCATTGGCAATAAGAAATTTATAATTCATTATATATTATATTATAGTATAAAGGCTCTTAAAGCTTACGTGTATTTGTACAGGAAGATGTGTGCTAAGAGGGCCTTTCTGGAAAATTAGACGCCTCTCCCACTCTTCCCTTTTAACCCCCATTCCTAGGGACAACATGGCAGCCTCCCCTACCCTATCTGCCTCATTTCGGAACTTGATGTGCATTTTAATGCTCCTAGATCCCCATAAGCAACCACCACCCACTTCCACTCCATTCAGTAAAGCAAAGAAATTGAATGTGGATCGGGGAGATTCGGACCAACAAGACACCGTTGGCCATTTTCCCTTAAGAGTTATGCCTGGCTCGATGGAGAATCTTGCCGATGGTCAACGGAGACCTAAAACCATTAATGTCCATGTCCCTTGGTCTCACACTGAGACCAAAGGATGTGGATGTTATGTCAGAGCTCAGAAAGAGAAGCTCGTGGATGATGCTCAAGGAGATCCTTGATACTCAAAGGCATCATCTTGGGCTGGGCTGAAACCAATAACTGAATAGCCTTGCCCGGTATCTCAGGTGCATCCCATTTAGTGGCGCTATCCACGCAACAGTTGCCTTCAACAATTTCCTCCATCTAGGTAGTCTGAGGCTAGCATGTCCACACTCTGGCCCTCCAGATGTTTTGGACCACAACTCCCACAGCCCTTTGCCATTGGCAATCTAAGCTTAGAATTCTGGGAGTTGTGGTCCAAAATATCAGGAGGGCCGAAGTTTGGACATGCCTGAATTGTGGGGTGGGGTGGGTCAAGGCAGTAGGCCCCCTCTCTTGGGTTAGGAAGCTCACTGTCATGGGGGTGTTGGTTGGGGTCAAGGGGAGACGGGGGAAGGACAACCAGTCCTTCCTCCTCCTCCTCCTCCTCCAGGTACCATTCTGGGCCCGCATCTGGTTGGTGAAGTTCATCATAATCTCCAGGTTGCGCTCCAGGACGGCCAGGTTCGCCAGCGCCCTCCGGGCCTCGAACATCACCCAGCGCCGAAAGGTCGGGCAGCCTCCAGACGGTCTGCTGCTGGTCCCAGTCCACGTGGAGGATCTCCTCCTGGTCAAACAGGTATAGGACCTCCCCGGCCTCCTTCCCAGAAGGGAGGGTCTTCTGGATGAATTCCACCATCGTGTGGGTGTCCTGGAGTGCAGCAGGAGAGCGGGAGTGGAGAAGGAGCAAAGGGAGAGGGAGAGGGAGGGAGACGCAGAGAAGTGAAGAGTGAGCTCATCTGAGGGAGACTGGTTGGAAGAGGGGGACCCTGGCCTTTCGGTGGCCCTGGGTGCCTTCTCCCCCACCCCACCCCAGATGGGGTCCCCAGGATCACCACAGGTTACAAACCATGATGGAGATGTGTCATCTCCAGGCTTAAAACCAGGGTACTTCAAGGGCCAGATGCAGGGGAGTGGGATCAGGAGACAGAGATCTAGTCTCGTGCGCTCCCAGAGGCATCTGGTGGGGCCACTGTGAGATCCAGGAAGCTGGGCTAGATGGGCCTTTGGCCTGATCCAGCAAAGGCTCTTCTTATGCTCTTATGTTCTAAGGAGGGCAAGGGACAGATTCTTGACTCCTCACTCCTCTTAATTATGTCTTAATTGTACTGATCAGTTTGTTTGTTTGTTTGTTTGTTTGTTGTTTGTTTGTTTTGAAGATTTTTATTTCTCCTTGGAAAAGGAGCCAAAGTGGCTTACAGTAATGAGGGATATACAGCCCAGAATATTTTAAGATATATTCAGGTGAAGAATGGGGAATTAGGAGAGGTGTCTTATAACGTTAAAATATAACATTTAAGGCTACAAAGAGCACAAAAAAGAAAAGAAAAATCGACAATGAGAGATGGAAACTGACACGGAAAACATAGGTGTACCTATGAAGTTAGACAATGCAATCATATATGATAATCCATCTAAAAAGTCACATACTTTCCCTCATTCAGGGAAAGTTTGCCTGAAGGGGAAGGTCTTGGCCTGCTTCAGGAAGGACAGCCATGATGAGGCCAGCCGGGACTCCAGTGGGAGGGAGTTCCAAAGTCTGGGAGCAGCAACAGAGAATGCCCTTTCATGGGTTCTCACAAGACGCACCTGTGTGTAGGGATTTCATACCCCGATAGCTCTGTTCCCCAAGAAATGGGCAGAGCACAAAGCGCACCTAAAGGAAACTGAAGGCCTAGGAGGGCTGCTTGACCTGTTATTTCCCGGCAGCCCCAGGACCGAAGCAGATACCAGGATGTGCTGATGCAGGCAAGAAGGCCAGAGCAAACAAGATGGCAGATAACCAGGATATCAGGATACATCTGCTCAGGCCCAAGGAAGCCTCTTATCAGTAATGCCTCACTAGCTAGGGAGCATTTTCCCCCCACCTATGGATTCCATTTCCTGTGCCTGTTTACTGAGTATGGTCAGTAAATACAGATAAGGCTTGCATTCTTTCCCCCCACCGAGGAATGTTTCCCTGTATCTATTGTGCTTACTCTCTCTTAATAAAACACTGGGGCTCAGGCAGCAGCAGGAGAAGGCTCAGAGGGAGAATCATCACCAGACAGAAGGGAGAATCATCATCACAATCTCACATACACGCATGCCTCCACACACATTCAGACACACAGACATCCATGGAACCCTGACAGACAGGCGAACAGGAATGCTGCCCTGAGCACCAGATATTGCACCCCGAAACTCTGTGTCCCGTGTGATTCGTAATGCAACAGATGGTGACCCCGACGTGATCCCCCCAACGCAACAGCAGAGGTGATCCCCCAAGGCAACAGCAGACGCAGATGCAGAGGAACCACTAGGCACAAGGACCAGGCTCCAGGCCAGAAGGCACGAATGCGGCTCATCCTCATCTCCCTACGCCCGTAAAGGGCTTTGAGACGCGTCCAGACATCCTCCAAGAGGATCCCAATAGGTGAGATGGGAGCGTTCTTCCTGGTTGAAGAACAAAATGAATTCAAAGGGCCAGTTAATTTTCGGAGCAAAAGAATGCCTTGTGACAGCCAAAAGCTCCAGATAGAGTTTTGGGAGTCACAACAGCCTTTGGGTTGGGAACCAGTGGCAGGAAAGGAGATTCAGGCAGAAAATTCCAGGGTTGGCAAGCAGAACGCAGGTGATAGAGCAGAGCAACGATGGGGATGCATGGAAATGCCCATTTCACTTCTTCCCCCAGATTTTCAGATGTCCCTACCAATAATTTTTCCACCTAGTGACCTGCAGTTAGGAACAGTGTCCCAGGATCAGGAATTGGTTGAGGAAAAAAGGGAACCCCAAGGGGATTTAGGAAAGGCAGCAGCAGAACATCTGGAAGGGTCAAAAATTTCCATCAAAAATAGTCCCAGAAAAGGGAAAAATGGGGCTCAAGAGGAAGATCTCATCAAACCCCAGAAGCAGGAGGGTAAACATTTTGTCCTGCCACAAAATGTACCTACAAAAGGCAAGGAGATGCCCCAAAGACAATCACTTTCTTGCAGCAAGGAGCCAAGCCATGGGGCCGAATTTCCCAAAGAAATGCAGAGAGGCCAAAATTTTGTCCATGGCTCAGTAGCACAAGCCCTGGAATCATTTAAGACTCAGGATTCCATTTCCCAGAGAAAGCTCCTCAGGGTTCAGAAGCGGCCAGCTTTAGAGCATATGCAGAATTCAGCCTTGGGCTGGACCAAAGCAGATTTGCCCAGAGAGGGAATCCCAAAGATAGACCACTTTTCCAAAAGAACAAAATTGGCCATTAAGGCAAAGGCCAGCCTTCCGTGTGGTTTGGCAAATGCAGGACATCCTCAATACAAGTATAGGAGAAAGTCCAATTTTTTCAAAAAATCTGTACCTTATTTTCCCTGTCTAAGAGAGTTTCCTTACTCCAAAGCCATGGAGAATGCAGATTTCCTTTTCTCAGAAATCATGAGCAGCCAGAATTCCCTTCACTTTTTCTTTAGCAAGCTACAGCAAAATTTAGGAATCAAAAATCTCTCTCTCTCTCTCTCTCTCTCTCTCTCTCTCTCTCTCTCTCTCTGTCTATCGACCGGAAGCAGCTCAGGGGGAGCTGGGGGGGAGTGGGGAGGGAAAAGGTTGCTGGAGCAGAAAGAGTTTGCTGGAGAATGGGAAGTTTGCTGGAAAGCAAGCAGGCGTCAGTAAGGAATTGTGAGAAAGATTCCTGGAGATTTCAAGTCCTTTAGAAAAAATGTCCCAAAGATCTAATCTGTCCACTATTCTCATGGTGTAAAAAGGAATTATATGGGTTGATCCACCCCACTAGCACACAGAAAGCATGCAAGATAGCAGGAAGCATGGAATGTTTCAGTTTGCTAGGAAGGGTAGACTGTTATCTTCAGAGACATTGTATACACAAAGCAAGCTTATCACCTTCCTGCTGGTTGTAATTACAAGTCAGCAAGCAGAGGCATCTTTCAGAGTTGGAAGCAAAGACTACAAGTCCCATATGCCTTACATTTTTTGGGCACAAGCAATCAACAGGGTTTAAAAATATATAAAAAATCATTAATCGTGTTCCTTTTGCCTCCAAAAATCAAGCAGGAAGGAAAAAACCTTCCTCTCAGGGTATGACTTTCAAATTTAAATCAAAAAAATTAGAAAGGGAGAGAAATCTAGAGAAATCTCCTCCCCACTCTCCAAGACTCTTCAAGCAAGGCTTGAGCTTAACCATAAGTACCCTGAGAGAAAGAGAAATATTCTCACAGATGTCCTCCCATGGCAGTTCGAAGTTTACCAGCAGAATGATCCCAGAAGGACATTTAAGGAATATTCTCATTCCTCATACATTCCTCATTTTCTCAACTGCAAAGGCTTATGGACTATGGGTAATCTGGGAGCTGTTGTTACCATTCATGCCAAGCAGAATTGTCTCACCACCAGAAGAAGAATACATTTCCCAGATCCATGAACTTTTAGCAAAAGAACGCTTAAAAAGACTTTTCAGCAAACAGCCATCCATTGGAAGGAAGCAGAGAAGAAAATAGTTAGGTAGTCTTTCACCTTTCCCCCATAAAATGTAAGCCCCTAGCATAGACAGATCATGCTTACTTATTGTTCTCATGTATTCATGTATTTGGAAAATATTCACTGTCTATACCTGCAAATTCTTGCTATGCATTACCTCTTAGCCACAAAATGTATCCAGGTATTCATGTATTGCTTAGTATTGTTAATGCATGCATCTATATCTGTATGCTAGATATGCCTATGTACCATGTACCTTTTGGGTTTTGGGAGACAGTCATGCTTATTATGCCAGTTCATTTATTATTGCAAGTTATGATGAGCGAAAGTTTCTATCTCTGAAAGTCATATGAATAGTGCTGTGTATCTCGGTGGGAGAAAGAATGCATGCCAACAGTCCAGAGGGGTACCCACATTAGATAACACATCACAGCCAATGATTTATGCCATGCCCTAGCTTAGGGCTCTCACAATGAGCATGGGAGTGGGAGGAAATGGCCATGGAGTGTCACCGCAGCAACTCTCATGCACAGCCATAAGACATCTCACATTTTAGGGCATAATTCTCACACCTCAGCCCAGATATATGAAGCTTGTCTTGCCAGGGACATGCCACTCCCTCCTACATAAGGAGTTGAGTTTCCTCTTGGGCCAAGCAATGAGGCCCCTGGGGCAAATGACCTCAGGTTGCCAGGCTGTCAGGGCCTGCATAGGTTGAGCACCAGATGAGTGCCTGATTTCTGATTGGTTTACACCTGTGCCTCCTGACTGATATGCAAGCGCTCTCTTAATTAAAAGGAAAGGGAGAGATGTAGGGATTTCATACCCCGATAGCTCTGTACCCCAAGAAATGGGCAGAGCACAAAGCGCACCTAAAGGAAACTGAAGGCCTAGGAGGGCTGCTTGACCTGTTATTTCCCGGCAGCCCCAGGACCGAAGCAGATACCAGGATGTGCTGATGCAGGCAAGAAGCAAACAAGATGGCAGATAACCAGGATATCAGGATACATCTGCTCAGGCCCAAGGAAGCCTCTTATCAGTAATGCCTCACTAGCTAGGGAGCATTTTCCCCCCACCTATGGATTCCATTTCCTGTGCCTGTTTACTGAGTATGGTCAGTAAATACAGATAAGGCTTGCATTCTTTCCCCCCACCGAGGAATATTTCCCTGTATCTATTGTGCTTACTCTCTCTTAATAAAACACTGGGGCTCAGGCAGCAGCAGGAGAAGGCTCAGAGGGAATCATCACCAGACAGAAGGGAGAATCATCATCACAATCTCACATACACGCATGCCTCCACACACATTCAGACACACAGACATCCATGGAACCCTGACAGACAGGCGAACAGGAATGCTGCCCTGAGCACCAGATATTGCACCCCGAAACTCTGTGTCCCGTGTGATTCATAATGCAACACCTGTGAAGGTGGTGGGATGGAGACAAAGGCCTCACCTGATGACCTTAACACCCAAGTGGGTTCATTTACCTTTTAAATGTTTTTTATATTTTTAAGTGCACCAGGGATAGTATTCAATTTTGTTGTACTATGTACTATGACAATAAAGTATCTATCTATCTATAAAGGTAAAAGGTAAAGGTTCCCTGCACATGTGTGCTATTCGTGTCCAACTCTAGGGGCGATACTCATCTCTGTATTCATGCCAAAGAGCCAGTGTTGTGCAAGTCAGTGGCCACGTGGCTAGCATGGCTGCAAGGAAACAGTGTTTTACCTTCCTGTGTTTACCTTCCCTATTTATCTACTTGCATTTAAATGCTTTCAAACTGCTAGGTTGGCAGGAGCTGGGGTGATCGCTCCACTGTGTGGCACCCGGGATTCGAACCATGGAGTTGCCGACTCAAGTTTTCAGAGCCTTAGTCCGCTGAGCCACACACACCCCATCTATACTGCCCATCTTTACTGGAAGCCGCCTTGGGTCCTTTTCCAAGGAGAAAGGCGGGGTAAAAAAAAACACTCAAAATGAAATAAAGTAAATAATAAATAAAATAGGTTACAGACAATACCTTTATAGGCCACTATTAAAAATAAAAAAAAGGAACATTGCAAGCTTTCGAGTGTAAATCACCCTTCTTCAAAGCAGGTCCCAAAATTTCAGATATGGTAGAAGATGTGCTTTACCAGGAGGTTACTTTTAAAGTCCTTGATAAAGGTGGTGTTTTTAAAGTGCATGGCTAGGTGATGTTGCAGCCAGGGCAGGAGTCTTCTTAGAGGCAAGATGGGCAGTTGTAAAAAGCTGCTTCTTAAGTCACACCGGAGGACTTATGGCCTCCCCTTACCTTCTCTCCCCCCACCCCCCAACCCATCTCCAGTTCAGCCTCTGGTGAAAATCACCAGCTACGACTCCTCCTCCTCTTCTCACAACACTCTCCTGATTTGCGACGTGGCCGGATTCTGGCCCTCCGAGATCGAGATCACCTGGTTCCGGAACGGGAAGGAGGAAGAGGAGTCCCGCGTTTTCACCACGGACCTCATCCGGAACGGGGACTGGACCTTCCAGATGGCGGTGCTGCTGGAGGCCCAGCCGGAGCGCGGAGACGTCTACACCTGCCAGGTGGAACACGCCAGCTTCCCGGAGCCCGTCTCCGTCCAGTGGGGTAAGGTGAGACCTCCGAGACCCACCCCAGCCACCCCACAGATCCCCAGCCCTGGTCTGCCTTCCCGGTCTCATCTGGGTCAGGATCTCAAGGGGTCTAAAAATGGAGGGGGGAAATGAAAGGCTGGTCTATTTAAACATTGGGAAGAACTTCATGATGGTTAGGGCTGTTCGGCAGTGGAATACGCTGCCACTGAGTGTGGTGGAGTCTCCTCCTTTGGAGGTTTTTAAGGAGAGGCTGGATGGTCATCAGTCGGAAATACTGTGATGGGGGTTCCTGCATGGCAGGGGGTTGGACTAGATGGTCCTTGAGGTCCCTTCCAACTCTATGATTCCATGATTCTATGATTCTATGATCCTGACCTCTTCTCTCTCTTTCTGCAGAACCACAGTCAGACTCAGCCAGGAACAAGAGGTGGACAGGAGTGGCAGGATTCGTCCTGGGGCTGGTCTTTCTGGCTCCTGGCCTCATCCTGTACTTGAAGAAGAAGCAAGGTGAGAGAGGGGGCCTTGCTAAGAGAAGATACAGGTCCAGGGACCCAGCTAGAGGTCCCACTTTTGCTCTCCCCTGGGGCAATGATGTTCTGAAGAGATAAACGTTTCAGCTGTATTTCTTAATCCCGGCACCTGAAGAAGGAGCCATCCTAGTCAGTCTCAGCCGGACAACAAAAGAAAGGAAGTAAATTTAAGAACTCACAATCAGAGATCCAGTACATGTCCTCACATGCTTTCATGTAAACAGTGGTGATAGGAACAGCCTTGGGTAGGTGTCTGTTGTGTCACAGCCTTGGAGACTGTTACAGACAGACAAACAAACACTTGAGGGTCTGGAAGAAATGTCTTAGGAGGAGCAGTTTAGGGAACTGGGAGTGTTTAGCCTTTCAAAAAGAAGGATGAGAGGGGATATGATAGCTATGTTTAAATATTTGAAAGGATGTCATATGGAAGAGGGAACAGGTTTGTTTTCCATGGCTTCAGAGACTAGGACTCGGGGCAATGGTATCAAACTACAGGAAAAGAGATTCCATTTGAACATTAGGAAGAACTTCATGACAGTTAGAGCTGTTCAGCAGTGGAAGATGCTGCGACAAAGGGTGGTGGAGTCTCCTTCTTTGGTGGTTTTTAAGCAGAGGCTGGATGGCCATGTGTCGGGCGTCCTGTGATGGGGGTTCCTGCATGGCAGGCGGGCTGGACTGGATGGCCCTTGAGGTCTCTTCCAACTCTAGGATTCTATGATTCTATGAAAAGATCACTTTATTGATCAGGTGTTGTCTTATGACTCACAGTTGGGTTGAGCAGAGATTCTTCTGTCAGGTAGCAATCATCCTTCACGTGCATTTTGTGAAATCAGGGTCAACCACAACACTGAAGTCACTGACAGGTGAAGTGAAGAGCACTGATTATATTGTTGCAATCCCCCACACACACCTGGTGAAAGAATGGGATCTGTTAGGCAGCAAGTGAACAGTTTGTGGATTTCCCGAGTCGGAAGCAGGAAATGTGGGCAAGCAAAAATAATGCAGGGCATGAGTCACGTGGATAGAGGGATGCTCTTCTCCCTCTCACAAAATATCAGAACTAGGGGACATCCACTCAAACTGAGGGCTGGGAGAGTGAGAACAGGCAACAGAAAATATTTTTCCACCCAGTGCGTTGTTAATCTGTGGAACTCCCTGCCACAGGATGTGGTGATGGCATCTGGCCTGGACGCCTTCAAAAGAGGATTGGACAGATTCCTGAAGGAGAAATCCATCACAGATTACAAACCATGAGGGAGACATGTCATATACAGGCTTAAAACAGAGGTACTTCAAGGGCCAGATGCAGGGGAGGGGTATCAGGAGACAGAGATCGAGTCTCGTGCGTTCCCAGACACATCTGGTGGGGCCACTGTGAGATACAGGAAGCTTGACTAGATGGGCTGTTGGCCTGATCCAGCATGGCTCTTCTTATGTTATTATGTTCTTCTGAAAAGATCAGAGTGGCTTGGACAAGGGCCAGAGAGCGATGGCTAGGCGGCTGGGTCAGAACATCTCCAAAATGTCAAGTCCTGTGGGGTGTTGCCAGTATGTAGAAGTCAATGCCTACCAACAGTGGTGCAAGGAAGGACAGCTGGTGGATCAGCATCAGGGTCACGGGTGCCCAAGCCTCATACAGGTGGTGAACGAAGGCAAGTCTTTTTAGTCCAATCACACAGAAGGTATAATCCTGCCCATGCTAGACAGGAGAGTCTGGTTCACATGGTGGTGCAGAGCAGTCCGAGTGCCCGTGATGGCCCCTGTCCACGTTTGAAAGCCCCTGCAATGGCAACATGGACATCAGAACTGGGCCCTGGAGCAACGGAAGAAGGTTGCCTGGTCTGATGAGTCACATATTCTTTTGGATGGGAGGGGGCAAGTGTGCATCCTGTCCCCAGGGAAGAGATGGGAGGGAGATGCATGGTGGAAAGAAGGCCAGTCAATGTAGGTCAATGTAGGTCTGCTGGGCAACTTTGGGTCCTGGCACTTTTTATTTATTTATTTATTTATTTATTTATTTATTTATTTATTTATTTATTTATTTATTTGGCTTATATACCGCACCATCTGGTGTAAAAAGCACTCTGAGCGGATTGCTTTGCTGATGTGTTGCTTTGACACATACCTGGGGGAAGCCTTTCTTTACAGGTATGTTTTTCGGAGGAAGCTTCAGTGAGTGCACACACTCCTGGCTTTGCCAACGTGGCATATCTGAGAAGGAAGTGACCTTCTATTTCCCCTGACTTTTTGCTTTGAGACAGGGCCAAAGGGCACCTGCTTCCTTTTAGAATCATTGTTTTCATAAATGCTTTAATCTCTGCTTATGAACTTAGATATGATGAAATGGAGAATGGAGAAAATGGAGATATGGAGAAGATGCAGGCTGTCTTTGTCTACACATCTGCGCAGAGCTTTCTTCCTAGCTAGCTGAGAAAAAGCATTTTGTCTTTGTCTGTCTGTTTATTTGGAAGCCAAGTTCAGTCTGGCCTTGGAACGTTTTCAGTGAATTCCCACACATACCACCTAGTTCGTGTTTGTGGGAGACCACATTGCCTCCACACCCATGGCAGTGGTCCTTCCTGATGGCCTCTTTCAGCAGGAGAAGGCACATGGGCCATGCTGCCAAAACTGTTCACGAATATAGTCTGAGGAACAGGCCAAGAAGTTCAAAGTGTTGCCTCAGCCTCCAAAATCCGTGTATTTCAAGTGCCGGAACACCAAATCTGATCCATGGGGGGCCCAGCTCAGAACCTGCAGGGCTTAAAAGCAAACCTGCTCATGTCATGAGGCCAGACATGAATCAAGGTCCCCTGGGGGTCTGTATCCTGACACATCAGAGCTCTTTTGGACGCACAAGGGGGCACCGACTCAATGCTGTTGGTTTTAATGTTGTGGTTGATCAGTGCATCTGCGAGTGAAAGGCAAGCTGCCTGTATGGAGGGGGTTAAACCCACTGGTTCTCCACCTGTGGGTCCCCAGATGTTCATGGACTGCAACTCCCAGAAACCCCTTCCAGCACAGTGAGTGGTGGAGGCTTCTGGGAGTTGCAGTCCAGGAACATCTGGGGACCCACAGGTGGAGAACCACTGCGTGAAACCATCAATCTTCAATGCTTCCACTGAAGAGGATCTCTTCAACTTTAACCCATTGCTTTCTCTCTCTCCCTCTCCTCCCTCTCCAGTTGCACTCCAGCATTAGACCTCCCTGCCCTGATGAGGTCCCACCAGGTAGAAGAGCTTTCATCCTCCTTATCTCAGGCTGCTTCTCTTTGCTGAGATGATTGGACAGATTCCTGGAGGAAAAGTCCATCACAGGTTACAAACCATGATGGAGATGTATCATCTCCAGGCTTAAAACCAGGGTACTTCAAGGGCCAGATGCAGGGGAGTGGGATCAGGAGACAGAGATCTAGTCTCGTGCGCTCCCAGAGGCATCTGGTGGGGCCACTGTGAGATCCAGGAAGCTGGACTAGATGGGCCTTTGGCCTGATCCAGCAGGGCTCTTCTTATGTTCTTATGTTCTTATGATGGGAAACCTTGGAAATGGAGCAGCCCAGAGGCAGAATATCCTGCTACTCTACTTCCCACCCCTCAAGGGAGAAAGTCTGAGAGGTAAAAGGAAACCCAAGCTATTCCTCAGCGCTTTTGATCCTTGGCTGTGTGATCCATGCCAGTTGCAAGAAGTTTGGCTGCTGGTTGGAAATGTCCCCTTTATGTCTATATATCTACTGTATGTAGTTAACTTGGTTTTCAAAATGCATGGATAAGCAGCTTAAGGTTAATTCTTCTTAACTTTTTGGGTTCCAGTTCCAAGGGGGTTAGGTGGTGGTGGCGGCGGGGGTGGGGAGAGGGAGTCCACTCCAGCGTCTCTCGCCTCCCTCTGGATTCAAAAGGGGGTCAGACGAAACCGGGATCCAGATGTTGTCCAGGTGTTCTGTGGATCCCACGCTCTTGTTTTTCATCGAGAGAGGGAAAGAGAGGTGTTCATTTTTGGGATGGATGCTGATACCTCCAGTTTATCCACACCTTTTCCCTTTGCTGGCAATGTTTGCTTCCAGGAGATTTATTAGTCACATTGTAAATTCCCAAGTGTCCCCCCCCCCCGATAAAATAAATCTCACTGTGATCTCTACCGGGTCCATTTTTAAGAAATGTGCTTTCTGTATTCATCTTTATCAATGCCAGGTTCGCACAATAGGTCAGCTCTTGGGGGGGGGAGGGGCTCTTTTCAGCTGGGCTGACAACCCTCCACCCACCCACCCAAAAAGCTGCCAGTGACTCTAAACCAGTCTTTCTCAACCTGTGGGTCCCCAGATGTTCCTGGACTGCAACTCCCAGAAGCCTCCACCACTCGCTGTGCTGGAAGGAATTTCTGGGAGTTGCAGTCTAGGAACATCTGGGGACCCACAGGTTGAGAACCACTGCTCTAAATGGATGAGTCATTAAAATATGTAAAATATTCTTTTAAAACTATTATTGGCCCTCTTCTCCTCATCACCATAATATTAAATCTTCATCCCCTGGTTCTGCCTTGCCTCCTCCTTCAGCCCCTGACTCCACGCTGTAACATGAAGGGGGTAACCCTTCTTGTGTGCCCCCCCCATCAGTTCTTAACCCTTTCTGTGCCTGTCCAGGAAGCAAAGCTTCAACCCCTACATCCCCCATCGCCACCCCCAACAACCATCAGTCGTGGGCAGTGGGTCTGCCAGCTTTGGGTGGATGCTGGGATTTGTAGTCCAAAACCGCTGCTGGTCCCCAGCAGCGGGTAGGAAGGGGTATGTGTAATATAGTGGGTTCAACAGGAAAAAAACAAACACCAGCTCCAGGTACTATAAAACAGCAGTTTATTCAAACATAACAAGACAAGCAAACACATATCGTAACATCCACCCTAAATACACCCGGAGACAAAACGTTCACTCCCAGCCAATCTTCCTCCCCTTTTCCTGTTCAAGGGAACTCTCCCATTAGGAGGACTATAAATAACCCAGATAACTCTGTTTTACCATAACTCTGTTTTACCTGGCCGATTCCCTTAGGCCAAGACAGGGGGAAAGCTTGGCTGAATTCAGGTGAGGAGAGGGGAAGGGGTGCTTGCAGATGCCCTTGCCAGAGTTTGGGAAAGTTACTTATTTAGGTTACAAGCCACAAGAACCGATCCCGCCCTTAGTCCGGGACTATAATCGGAGTTTTAGGCCTAACTCCGTAGCAATCCGGCGCTGCGCTCACGGAGGGCTCCGGGGCAAGTTAACTTTCAGCACCTGGACAGCGGCGGGGGCAGAAGAGAGGGTGGAGTGGAAAGGGTTAAAACAGGCATGCCCAATCTTCAGCCCTCCTGATGTTTTGGACCGCAACTCCCAGAATTCTAAGCTTAGACTGCCAATGGCAAAGGACTGTGGGAGTTGCCGTCCAAAACATCTGGAGGGCCGAAGTTTGGACATGCCTGGGTTAAAACAACCCAAAGCACTCCGCCTTCACAGTCAATGGAAGGAGGGGGTGGATAGGAATTGGGGGTACATTAGATGTTTGGGGGGGGCACCTAAGTATGATCGCTTTTCTTTCACGGTGCGATTTGCACAAATCCTCCTCCTCCTCTCACAACAGTCCAGGATTGGCATGCTAGCGGGTCGAGGAGGGGACTTCCCCCAACCGCTGTTCCAAAAAAAAAAAAATGCAATATCCAGTATTTTCACTGACAACCTCCTTCTTCCTTTTCTGATCCCAAACGCTTTCTCCTGCCCACCGCTCCAAGCCTGGAGTTGGCGTCTGCAGCCCGCCTGCTCCCCTCCCCACCACCCATCAAGGCGGTGGAGAGCCTCCTGGCGCAGTGGTTAAAAATACCTCTCCTGCAGCTAAAACGGTGCTCAGGACCACGGGGTTCAATCCCAGAGAGCCGGCTCATGGTGGACTCAGCCTTCTATTGAGGTCGGTAAAATGGGTACCCACAGCCTTCTGGGGAGTGGGGGGGGCAGGCGGGTGTTGTGTCGTTTGCATTAATAAATTGCGAACCACCCAGAGAGTGCTTGGAGCGCGATGGGGTGGTATATAAGCAGAACGCGTTGCTTTTTTGCTTTGCTTCCATTACGGTTGTTGCCACACACACACACACACCACAGACGCCCGTTCTGCTCAGCACCACAAGCCGGAGCAAAGCCTTTGAAATCTCCCTGCCCTGGTCTCTCAAAGGGCAACAAACACGCCTCATCCTTAAACCGAGAAAGTTTGGGCTTCAAAGCTTCAGGTCATCATTCTGTCCTGCCCTCCCCACCCCGCCCCACCACCAACTTCCTCCCAGACTGCCGGCGTGTTTCCTCCTTGTCTGTGGATTAGTTACTTTTTTTAAAAAAAAATTTGGACTGGATTTCCGGGCTGCTCTTCCACTAAAATTCCTTTTTCCCAGAGCGGCCGGGTTTTCATGGAACTCCAGCACCATCTTCAGGGCAAACCGTTCGCATCTTTCACAGACAGAATTCGTGAATTTGTAATCCAACTACAAATTCAGGCTTGGAGTGGTGGGAGAATCTTTTTATACCATCCAAAGAAAAAGTTGGCTGATCCCCAGGTAGAATAGTGCGTTGCTCTAACAGGGCAGTATATCAATCAATCAATCAATCAATCAATCAATCAATCAATCAATCAATCAATCAATCATGTAGCCTGCCCAAGGCTTACACAGGCTGGCAGAGTGTGGCCCTTGAAATCCTGAAGTCTGACTCTGCAGCTATGGAACACACATATATACTGATCTATATCTATCTATCTATCTATCTATCTATCTATCTATCTATCTATCTATCTATCTATCTAATATATAGGGACCACAAAGCACAGCATCCAGACCAGAATAAAAGAACATGAAAAGACACTGCAGACTAAAACAACCAGAAAAATCAGCAGGAGCTGAACGCACCCTGAAACAAACTGGACATGAAATCCTCTTTCCAGTTCACAGAGATACTGGACGACACTACCACTCACTGTGTCAGACTACACAGGGAAGCCATGAAATCCACAAACATAAGCACAGTTTCAACAAAAAAGAAGAAAGTCTAAAAATCAACGCAGCCTGGCTTCCAGTACTGAAAAGTACAGCCTGCAAAAGATCAAAGTTCAATGGTTCCCCCCCCAGCCACAAGGACCAGTGATCAGTTCACACAATAGAACAGCTAAGGACACCCATCAACCACAGAGAGGGATTGCTGCCACCCTAGATTGCAGTGAAACTTCTTAATCCCTCCATCACAATACAATGGCTAACGTCTGTTCTCCTGCATAGAACAAGTTTTCCCTTTCCCACAAGTTTAAAACCTCACAGTCTCACACACTCTATATCAATGAGCACAGAGAGAACTCCTAGTTCCCTGAGCTCCTTGCCCTCTGAAGATGCCAGCCACAGAATCTGGTGAAATGTCAGGAAGAAAAACTTCCAGAACATGGCCAAAAAGCCCAAAAAACTCACAACAGCTATCAGATCCAGGCAGAGAAAGTCTTCCAGAATACATTTATAATATTTTCTTCCTGCCTCTGCTGCCATATAGATATTTGTAAGATATTTGGGACAGTGTTACGCCCTCCTCTCTCTTTCTATACACCAAAGTGTTCTGCTTATATATACCACCCCATACCACTTCAAGTAGACTCTGGGCGGTTTACAGTTTTTAATTACACTAATGCAGGCTACACATTCCCTCCACCCCCTAGCAAGCTGGGTGCTCATTTTACCGACCTCGGAAGGATGGAAGGATGAGGAGCCAGCTACTGGGGATTGAACCCCAGGTCATGAGCACAGTTTTACCCGCAGGAGAGGCATTTAATCACTGTGCCATGGGGCAGCTACCTGAGATTCAGCCTTCCTCCTCAGCCCTTACCTGCACACCCTGACATGGTTTCCAGCTGTCCTAAAATAGACACTGATGTTTCACGCGGATCTTTCTTAAGCCATTGTCCAGTGTAAAACGTTGCTTCAGCAGCCTGCTTTGAGCATGTGTGTGTGTTGTTACAGTTCTGACTGACCCTTCCTGAACCCATGTCCATGGAGTTTTCTTGGCAGGAATACTGGAGTGGTTTGCCAGTTCCTACTCCAGGCACCTACAGCACCTGGTATTATTCCCTGGTGGTCTCCCATCCAAGTACTAACCAGGGCAGACCCTGCTTAGTTTCCGAAACCAGGCGAGATAGGATGTGCTTAGAGCAGTGGTTCTCCACCGGTGGGTCCCCAGATGTTCCTGGACTGCAACTCCCAGAAGCCTCCACCACTTGCTGTGGTGGAAGGGCTTTCTGGGAATTGCAGTCCAGGAATATCTGGGGACCCACCGGTGGAGAACCACTGGCTTAGAGCATCTTGGGGTACTGAATCCCGCAACCTATGTCAGGTCCTTCAAAAGACGTTGGACTGGGCAGAGGGACTTCCCCTGGCACCGCAGGAGCCAGAGGTGAACTGGGGGTGGGTGGGGCTTAGGGTTGGGGGAGGGGGTCTCAGGATGCCAAGAGTCCCCCCCCCCCCAAAACCTCTTTCTTCCCTTGCCCGGCCCCTGGTGTAGGCGTCCAGGCTCCGGCCGCCATGGGGAGGAAGGAGGGCAGATGGACCTCCACCGGGAGCGACCAGAGCCTCTGTCCCGTGGCCTGCTTTCCCCGTTTCCACCTGCCAGAGCCGGTCCGCTCACACGTGCAACCCAAACAGGGCCAGGCACGCGGGGTCCCTGGAAAGAGGCCGCCAGCCAGTCATCCCTGCGTCAGCACCGACGCCGTCCCTGCACCAGCCGAAATAAAACTGCACACACGCCCTGCAGATTTTGCCCTGCTGAGCCCTCCTAAGGCATGGCCATAGCCCGGGGAGAAGTGGGGGTTGGGGGTTTTCGCAGCTCGCCAGGAGGGACCAATGCACCCCCCCCCTCAGCCCCCTAACCCCACTCCATGTGCCGGTCTTCTTCCCTGCGGCTCCCACCCGGAGCATCCCGGCTTCCCTGCGACCCGTCGACCTCCGAGGGCCCCCCTCTGACCCTCCGCGGCCGCTGCCCTCCTGGACCACGGATCCGTGGTGGTGGGTAGGGTACATCAGGGACAGAGAGATGCTCGCTCCCCCCCCCCCCCCAAAGCCTCCCAGCCCCATCCGGAGGAGACCACGCGCAAAGGGGCTCGGTGCACGTGAGAATCCATCACGTGCAGCCGCAGAGAAGATCGGATCCAGCCCCTATGGGAAGGGAAAGGGGCAACACAGGCACCGAGGACCTGGCCAGGTTTTCCGACAGACGGAGGACGGAGGGAGAGGCGTCATAAGAAGGCAAGCAGCTTGGCTAGCGAATGGGGATCCTGCGCAAGGTAAATAATTGGGCCGGGGTCCCCTAGCCCCACCACCCAGCCCTCCTGGGCCACAGCCGCCCCGTGCTAAGCCCTCTTTGGCCCTGGATGTCTCTCATCTCCTGATAAGGATGCGGAAGGGCGGAGGTCAGGGACCAAACCTTTTGCACCTTGTGGCGGGGAGTTCCACCGGTTAACCCGCTCCTCTGAGAAAAGCAGCCGGGCTCGCTATCTCTTCCGTCCTTTTATTCTAATAAGACAGTGCCTTTCTCTGTGTGCCTCTCCCCCCCCCCCAAAAAAATTGGGCTGCCTAGGTAGGAATTCCATCGGTGTGGGTGGAGCTTCTGTGGCCGGGCAGTGTCTACCTGCTGTCCGGCTCAGGATAGCCGCCGCAACTCCTCACCCGTCAATCCCATCCCCTGGTCAAGTCTTGGGTCTTCTTTCCCCGGAGGGGGGTCTCCTTTTCAAAGCCAGCTCGGCAGGACTACATTTCCCGGCCTCCTCTGGGAGGAACCCTTGCCCGCGGCAATGGTCAAAGGCGCAATGATGCGGGTGCTGCGGGAGAGGCGCGGAGGGAGGGCCGCCAGGGGCGCAGCGCTGGTGGTGGCGGCGCTAAAGGCAGCCCCCCCACACCCACCCACCCACCCCGCATCCCCAAACTTTTCAAGAAGAGGCAGGCCCTGCCCTGTTCGCCACCCCCCACCCCCACCCCCACCCCTCCATTTCTCAGGGGATCAATTGTTTTAACTGGGGAAAGGGAGCGACTAGGGCAGTAATGGCAAACCTTTTAGAGACCGAATGCCCAAACTGCAATTCAAAACCCACTCATTGTTTTTGCCAAGTGCCAATA